>CAIGQQ010032409.1:285667-297464 GCA_903798035.1 Danio albolineatus
TTTGTTTATTTTAGAGCTGTACATTATATTGACTTTCTGAACAATAGCAATACCGATATTATTTTAGGGGTGGCATGATGGCTTAGTGGTTAGCACTGTCACCTCACAGCAAGAAAGTTACTGGTTTTAGTCCCAGCTAGGCCAGTTGGCATTTCTGTGTGGAGTTTGCATGTTCTCATCTTGTTTCCATGGGTTTCCTCTGGGTGCTCCTGTTTTTCCCACAGTCTAAAGACATGCACTATAGGAAAATTGAATAAAGTAAATTGGACATAGTGTATGATTGTCTGTGTGAATGAGTGTATGAAAGCCCAGTACTAGCTTGCGGCTGGAAGGTCATCCACTGCATGAAACATATGCTGGAAAAGTTGGTGGTTCATTTCGCTGTGGCAACCTCTGAAAGAGACTAAGCCAATGGAAATGAATTAATATTATTTCAGATTATACAAATATATAATTGAAAAAAGATTGGACATCCCAAAAATAATTCCTTTAAGGAAACACCTAAACATATTTCTGATTTCTTATTACATACACTCCAAAAATTATTTTGCTTTTTGTTCAAACTATTTATTTAAAATTAGCCAAAACAAAACATTTTTTGAGAATTATTTATTTATTTATTGTATTTTATTTGTAATTGTTTTTTGTAATCTTTAAGTTAACTTAATTGATTTATTTTGGGACGCCATGAATTGTGTAGAACCATGCACAGAGTACACTACATATAATATTACCTATTAGATATTGTCTAAATGCCTTCTTGACTGAATCTAACTTTGTGTGTCGCATATAGCGTGTGGTGAAAATCACCTGAATGCATTCAGCTTTTATAGCTCTCCACATGTCAGCAAGTGTCACCTGAACTGCTCATCTGCTCTCCTACAATGGAAAATCTCCTACGCTGCTCTCTGTCTCGTCTCTACAGCAGCTGTCAAAGCTCTGACCCCTCCATGTTTGAGCAACTATCACACTGTCTAACCAAACCCAACGCGCTGCCATCACTAAACCACAATGGCTGTTTTTACCCAGGCTGGCCCAGACACATCCAAAACAAGGCCCAGTAAAAGCCTAAACTGGAATCAGAGCAGACGTGCTGCCATACTGGAGTCTGATGAGCACTGATACGCTCTGGCTCCAGCATAACCCAAAACAGTCATTCAGGCTCACTTGAGAAAAACAATTATTCTTTGGCTGAACTCAAAGTGGTTGTGTCATCATTTACTCGCCCTCGTTTTGATTCAGTTCAGACCTCTGTGCAGTCTGTCTGCCACGGAATACAAAAGAAATAGTTTTAAAGAATGATCATGCTGCTTATTGCAGTAAAAGTGAATTGAGACCAGGGACTGTAAAGGTCCTAAAAGAGCATAAATATACATTGTAACCCATATGGGCAAGGTTGCCTTGTTTTATTTATTTTTTAACATCATTACTTCAGTCCTATTAAATAATTCCACAAAGCTGATTTGGTGCTCAAGAAACATTTATTATCTTAATTGAAAACAGTCTAACAGCTTAATATTTATTGTGAAAACTTCAACATTGCTTCATGAATATAATAATCAATAGATCATTTTGAGGAATGTAAACAATAACAATGGTCCTAACCAGGGCTTTACATTAACTTTTTTGATCACCAGCCACTGTGGCTAGTAGTAGTTTTGTTGTTGGGAAATTATATTTTCTATGTATAAATTTGACTTTGGCACACTAAAATAACTTGATTTAGACTTTGTGTTATGTCCACATGCCTCCTCATTCATTTCACTTTTTGTGTGTGTTGTGTATGAGCTTGCTCAATGATGACGAATAAATGGGTTGTGTCACATTGTAACAAGTTTTTATTTCGCATGACTTTTCAGGCAAGGATTTACCAAATTATTTCTGACCACAGCAAAAATAAATAAATTATTATTTCTTTTTTTAATAATTATTTTTTAGGGGTTTTCACCTTTATTGATAGGACAGTGGGGATTGACAGACAGGAAAGTGTGGGAAGCAGAGATAGGGGAAGGATCGGCAAAGGACCTCGAGCCGGGAATCGCACTTTGGTCGCCGCAAGCACCTCGGTGCTATGTGTCGACGCACTAACCACTAGGCTATTGGCGCTGACAATAAATTACATTTGCTCGAATATTGGGCCATCCTTATTGTTGAACCCTGCTTTTAAGAAAACTACCATTTAAAAATTATTTTCAACCAGCCAAAGGCAAGTGGGAGTGTCTAACCCACCACAGCTGAAATTTACCCACATTTGGTGCGTTGGCGGGTGTTAATGTCAAGACCTGGTCCTAATGTATTTCCTGTTTTACATTTTTATTTTCCATAGCTTACGAGAATCCAAGAAGGCCCACATATTTATAAATAATGTCGTGATAGCTGTTTCAATTTTAAGTCATGATTGAATTGCCTCTTGTTATAGTTATGAAATAGTGTGATAAGCAGGAAATGTTCATAGGCCAATGAATAGTCTATAGACAGCATTTATTCAAAGTAGAACTGTTCTATAGCCTTTTTCTTAACCTTCACTCAACTTTTGTTCAATTTAGGGAGTCCTTGTTGGATACAATAATCAGTTTCTTTACAAAAGCTAGTTTACTTGGTGTACATTAGTGTGCTAATTTTAACTTTACGTTAGCATTAGCAGTTAATAATATTTTAAATATTTTACGTCAGTGAGGTATCCACTTTTTAACCAAAAGCCTTACAATTACAACATAAAAACTCCCTACATAACATGCAAGTAACTAGTAAAAAATGTTCCTCTTCCTCCAGTCTTGTTCAAAAACAAAGTATTAATTCAATGTGTTCTCTCCACATCTAGTCACATTCAAAGCATGTGGAGAACTTGAAATACCCTGCACAATTTCAGCAATGCTTTGAAAAAATTCCAATGAATGATAATGCAAATAGTCCCAACACAAGTAGATTTTCTAATCAACCATTTTACTCAATAAGTAACTTGACATGTCAACTAACTGTAATTAAAGTACTAGTAAATACAAGTAATTTATGGTCAGCAGAATTTCTGTAGAGGCACCATCAAAAAAAAATGTTAGCAGACAGGGGGAAGCTCTAGTGTTACTGGTTTCTGTTCCCCCCTTTAAGGTTATTTCCAGTTACGCCTTGGGTACATGTACACAACACTGTTTTCAACTAAAAACTGTTTATGTGCTTTGGGTGTTCATTTACACATCAGTGTCATTTTGGGGGCCCAAAAATGCAAACATTTGAAAATGGGTTTCAAAAGTGCAGGTTTTGGAAAACTGTTTTGTTATTGTCTTTTTGTGAAAACAGTAATGTCATGTGCATGCGTGTTCAGTCTATCTGCACGAGTGAGTACTCTGACAACCAAAACACCAGAATACAGGACTATTTGTGTGCAGAAGAGTAGTGTTTTTACAAAGAGACATCTCCGTCTACTGGCCTGGGCTTTTCAAAAATTTGTGTGTACAAGGAGTGTTTTTTAAATGCTCAAAAATTCAGAGGAAATCCTTTTTGTTTTTGCATGTACACATATAAATGTGCACTTAGTTATTATGATTAGTGTCACCTGTGCCTCATTTAGTTTTCTTATATGTGAGACTTCTGATTCAATAGCCACTATAGAAAAATTTGAAAAGTAAAAGTACAGATAACAGTAAAAATGTTTGCACTACAAACCATTAGACAAACCATTAAACTATTATGATAAGAAATATTTGTTTGCAATATCAAGCAGTAAAACTACATATTTGGTAACAGTTAAAAAATAAAGTTGTAATCAAATGAAACTGGAAGCCAGACACTTTACATTTACAAATGTTTGTGTCCACTGGGTATATATAGCTGTGTTTCCACCTGTGTTTGTCAGTTATTTACATGTTGTATTATGCCTCTGCTACTGTTATGCTGCTTTTTTTGAAGACTTTCAAGAAATTTATTTTTGTTTTTTGAAGTCTTTAATTCATTGTGCCTTTTTATTAATCGTGCTTGTTTATTCGCACACCTGTGAAAATATTAATCAGACAATTTACTTATTGTCAGGACTTCTTTTCCAGGTTCCACTTTTTTTTTTACTAAAATTAATTTCAAAGGACAGGGTACAGTTTTATTGACAGGCTCTGTTTTGACTTTGGACCTCCTTCTCATTTGAGGTGCTCAAATCAGCCCCAAAGGACCATTCAGCCCAGAGGGTTTATACATTGACCTTTTACAACTGCCTTTTTCACCTGCCACCTAAATTTCTCTAGTTTCAAGTCTTCAGGGCTTCATCAAATACTCGTATTTCCCATTAATGCTGGCTGGAAAACAGATATGCGCAACGGACCATGGGAATTATGCAATATCTCATTTATAAGCGGGGAGCTTTTAACAGATTAACTGTGATTTTAGGAAAGGTCTGTGCTGTTTAGTTGCAAAATCACATATACAAAGTCTTTTAGTCTGTTGTGTTTCAAAAACAGAAGAAAAAACTTTTTCTTACTTTCTTTCTTTCTTTTTTTCTTTACTATTTGAAATAAATTACTTTTACTGACTGACTTCATTTGCATCATTAGTTGATGAATCTGCGTTTCTGAATTAATCCTTAGAATGAATGAGTCAATGACTCACTCAAAGTATGGCTGTGCAATTAATCGAAATTCAGTTTCAATTTTGGCTTTGGCTTTCAACAATTATGAAAAAAATATATATATCGAGATAAAATGATCATTTCGTTATATCCCACCCCCTTTCAAGCAGTGTGCATTTGTTCCGCTGCAAATCTCTGTTTCACTTGAAAATGAGTAAAAGTATGTACTTTAACATGACTTTTGCAGCATGAGATGCACTTCATTTATTGTGTGTATGTTTTTAAAATTGCAAAAAAAAAGAGCGCATGCTGTTGTGTGTGTGCACTCAGAACACACACACACATCTAAAGTCATCTTAAAGCGAGTGCTTCAATGGTCAAATGCATGCAAAAAAGTGTCAAAATGTTGCAGTTTGTTATTACTCACATTATTCCCAATTTTTTAAGAAGAAATAATTGAACATAAAAAGTTAAGAATGAAAAGGCACGTGAACGTGAAAACGAACAGAACTGTGCGGCTCTTCAAGTGACAGCATGCTAAATTCCTGCTGTCAAAGGTTTTATCATTATTAATCAAACAACTATATACAAGAACAAAATTATTCAAGGCTTTTGACCGAAGCAGTTTTGTAGCTTATAAGAAACAAATCAAGTTTAATTTTTGCGATGAATAAGCTTAAAGCACAGTTTGTTTCACATTTTTATTCTATTCTATGTATATCCTTTCCATAATTGTTAAAACGCAAATTCAAAGACATTACTGAATAAATCAGTGTGTGTTTTTTAAAGAAACCCATGGATAAATGATTGAGAAACTAACTTTAGGGTGTCATTTGCTTCATTATTGAATGAATCAACATTTTTGAATGAATCTATTGAAAGAGTCTCTTCTATTAATGATTCAATGACTAGAGGCTTTACTTGTTTGATTATTGGATGAAGCATTCATTTTTGAATGAATAATTGAACAGCAAATATATTTCAAGCATTTGTCATCACCTACAGGCATATTAGTCTAATTGATAAAAGTTGCTCTCAAAGGAAATGTACACAATTTATTATTATTATTTTTTAAGTATTTCACACAGGCAACAATGTTGTTGAAATTATGTTAAAAAGACGCACACACTGTGCTATTCACAGGCCAATATGCGCCAATGTCCATTTGCAAAGAAACACTGCAAACATTCTGCCTTGTATTCTGCCATTTTTGTTTTGGTTGCAAAGTACTTACAGTATATGTAAGCTGAATAATACATGTACAAATACAATTATAAAATGTTGCCACAATTTTCACAAATTTCACTTTTTGTACTTGTTTTAATAGCCAAAATGCTACCACTAAATTGTGAGATGCCAAACTGCTTTTATTTGAAAGCAATGCAATGACAATCACAATGACTAACTGTGCAGCTCTCTTCATTATTCTTCAGTCAGTTTGACCACTGTATTAGATATACAAAATCATTAGCATTGATTCACAAGCACAAATCCTTATACTAACTCAGCTTTATGTGTGAATCTGCACACATGTCTGTACATGTGCTAGACCAATACCTTTAAAAGAGCTGCATCTGTCAAAAAAGACACCAAGCAGGTGGAAGCAGGGACCTGATTTAATTGAAAAAAATGACTCACTCCTTCACAAAAGAAAATAGTAGCTGTTGGGTCCAGAAAATCATGACTCACAGGTGGGGTTTCATTTGGAGCTGATCACAGACCCCATTAAACGCCTCGAGTGGGAAGTCAATTAGCATTGTCACAATACCTGAAGCTTGATTCACACTCACGATCAAAGCGAGACCATCCAGTGTCCCCAATGTCAATTCGCTCGACCCGGAGGAAGCCCAGTTTTCTGCCATTTCTTTGACAGGAGCGCTTTGTTTGCAAAATAGAAAGGCTTATTAGCTGTAATATTGAAGGCTTTGTACATCTGTATGTAAGACATGCTTTCAAATGTGCCAGGGGAGCACTTTAGCTGAAGATTACATGTCACGTCTTATGGTAATCTCTTCTTAGATGCAAACACAAAAGAGAGTTTGTTCCTATATTCAAGTGGACTATATTACTTTAGGTTTTCAAATGAGTTAAGGTTTGCTATTTTTTTAGAAAGCCTCATACTATATTTCCATGTGCATTTAAGTCAGTACAATAAGATTAAGGCCCAATCCCAATTCTATCCCTTAGCCCTTCCCCTTACCCCTACCCCTCATTTTGCGTGTTCACGTCAAGGGGTAATGGTGTCCCAATTCTCTTTAGCTTGAAGGCGTAGGGCTAAGGGCAAGGGGTATACACCCCTTCGAACGAAGATTTTTCAGGACCACACTTAAAACGGAGGGGTAAGAAAATATCCTAGAATGCACCTGCCACAAGCTGAACCCGGAAGTAAGGAGATCCACAAATTAGTATTTTTTGTCATTATTACGAATTTTGATGCCAAACAAACATATGTTTTAATATATTCATAACCGCGTTCATGTTTTTAACGTAATGCTTTTTTAAAAAAACGTTTGAAAAAAAAACGCTAAATTTTGCGATCTCCATAATCATAACTCATGTACAACAGTCCCACAACATTCTGACACTCGATGACACTCGAATACCTTGTCAGTAATGTCTAGTGGCTGGGAATGAGCTTTTTACAGTGTCTGCTATAATGTTAATGTTGTTTTCGTGTGTTTACATAGATAAATATGGCCACTGTGTAAATACACCATACAGTATCTTATAGCCACATTAGATCGTTATGATAACATAATATACGCCTTCAGTAATTTCCTGAAGATAAACACCAAAAATAACACAACTGGAATAACCACAGCAGTCGTGATCGTCTGATCTCATATGAAGCAAGAGATCGCGATGACATATGATGACGTGTGCAGGTGTTGATGTGTTGTCCCAATTCTTAGGGGTAAGTTTTAAAGCCCTTCCCCTTAACCCTCGGTTGTGAGGGCCAAGGGGAAGGGGAAGGGGTAGGGGTACAAAAAAATTTAATTGGGATTGGGCCTAAATCATTCCATAGTTGAGTTTTGACAAGTTGGGCAAGTCACAATAGTCATTCTTTCATTTTCTTGTCGGCTTAGTCCCTTTATTAATTCAGGGTCACTACAGCGGAATCAACCGCCAACTTATCCAGCATATTTTTTACGCAGCGGACACACACATTCACACTCATACACTCATACACTACAGACAATTTAGCCTATCCAATTCACCTGTACCACATATCTTTGGACTTGTGGGGGAAACCGGAGCACCCGGAGGAAACCCACGCAACCACGGGGAGAACATGCAAACTCCACACAGAAATGCCAACTGACCCAGCCGGGGCTCGAACCAGCTACCTTCTTGTTGTGAGGCGAACGTGCTACTCACTACGCCACCGTGGCACCGTCACAATAGTCACAATAACACTAACTAACAATAGCTAAAGATTTAAAATCAGAGCTGGATAATTCGATTTTTTTTTCTAATTAAATGTTTGACTAGAAAATGAGAAGGAAAATTGAGAAAACAACCATGTTTGCGATGCACAATTTTTTAGTAATGGTGTATTAACTTTAAGCTAAAGTTTACATAATTTTGCAATTAAATCCTAATCCAATCATGACAAACTAAATACTGTTGGAAAGATCTAAGTCTTCTGAATACATATATAAGCAATGCTTTTTTGTTATGTAGGAAAAGTAATAGATCAAAACACATTTACTGCCACCCTACAAACTGTGGGACTAATAATGGTGCAGGACAACCAGCTCTGCACATTTCCCATGTCTCCTTAACTAACCACACCTGATTGAGATCATCAGCTCATTTGTAGAGACTGAAAGACCTGTAATGGGTGTGACAGACAAAAGAGACATTTAAAACATGCAATCTTGGTGGTCCTCTAAAAACATGGTTGAGAAACACTGTTCTAAACGAAGCCATCATAATATATATCATTTGAAATCTCAAAATTTCTAGTTTTTCATATTGGTTGACTGATTTTTGATAGATAATAATGAGCAAAAGTTGTTTATTAATTTGCAACAAGGACCTTCGTCTGCCCAATCCACATGTAAAAAGTGAGAGCGACAGTTAAAGGTTTAATATATCATTTCATTTTAATTTAATATTGATGCTGATTAACTTAAATTAAAATGTACTTCAATATATGATTACCTTTTGTTATACTAAAGTAAATTAAAATATTCATATCAATATTTGTATTGTATAAGATTTTATTTTATTTCATTATAATAATAATATGTAGATGTATTGTTGATATTAATATTGATTTTGAATAAAAAGTTATGTGACATAATAATAAGGACCTCATTCTCTCTACAATGGAAAAATAAAGTGTGGTTTTTAATGCCTCCAGGCTCTGTTATGGGCAGAAGCGAGTCATGCCATAGAAATGCTGGTGGTTATAGGTGGTGGACTCTTTCCAGTTACCAGATCCTCCTTTAATAACAACACAAATGAGCAAACACTCACTTCCACACAAAGAAACAGAAACAGTCTCTGAAAAGGACAGAGGAATAAAACAGCACAATGCCAAATGTCAATGTCAAAGATCAGTCTTCTCTTTCGTTGGATTACTTTTTTAATAAATGTGCAATGATAGTCAAGTGTAAAGACAAGCCACAGCAAATAATCATCAAGGTAGCGCAACAAATACATTTGTGCAGCACAAGATACATTTCTTCATGCAGTGGGTTGGTTATGATTGCATTTTTTGTGAATAATTTATTAATTATTAATTAATTATATATATATTGTTGTTGTTATTATTATTATTATTATTATTATTATTAATAATATTATTATTGGTATTAATAATAATAATAATAATAATAATAATAATAATAATAATAATAATATTAAGTTAATAATTTCAAATATTTGAAATTTACATTAATACATTTGAAATTTTAATTAATAAACTTTAAAAAAAATAGGTTAAAAAGTTAAAATTACAGCTTGTATAAAAAAATGTGTTAAAAATGTCATGACTATTGAATTTAACTTATAATTTCTGAAAAAACAGATGACACTGAAATCTAGAGTAATGAGCAATAAGGCTGAAATGTCAGCTTTAAATCCAATGAATATTGTTTTATTGTAATTTTATTTTAAAAATTGAACTATTTTTAGTTAAATAAATGCAGCCTAGAATAGACTTCTTTTAAGAACCTAAAAAAACATACTGATACTAAACTAGAGTGCAATGTGTGCAATCCCATAGTGCTCGGTTTCAGCATGGTGCCATGTTACGTAATGAATATACTTTGACCTGTTGATAAACACTAAAGTTAGATTTTGGCCTGCATGTTATGATATGGAGTGCTGTGTTCAGGATAATTGACGTTTACCAGTAAGCAGGCAGGAAAATGTCTTCACAGTGACATTCAGTACATCAGTTTTGTGTGGTCATATGAGGCCTGTGTTTTGGAAATATCTCATTCATATGAATATAAGCATTCACTGTTCAGCGTTCGCCCCCTCTGCTCAGATTAGCTTCTGTACAGAGAGGGTTGAAATAAAAGCGAATCATAGCCTGAAGTGTTGTGCTAAGACGGCAGATTGATTACTGACAGCTACCTTAGATGAACTTACTTTACATTCAGTGACAGAAAAAAAGTATTTTAGGTGAAAGAGAAAGTGACAAAACAATTAGGAAAAGAAAGATTAATTACTAGAATTGTTAGATTATAGGACTTTAGGTATTGCACACAACTAGTTTACCCCCTTTTTTTAGATTTAATATAAGTCTTTTTATCTCCAGAAAGTGTCTGTAAAGTTTCAGTTCAAAACACCCATCACAGTATTTATTATACCTTTCAGAAGTTTGTAATTTTCAGCTCTGAGTATCTTTTAGCATTTCTTGTGGACTGTGTCTTTAATGCTAGTCCTCCCCGCCCACCGTTCCCACGTGTCTCTCAGTGTGCCTCAATATCCGCCCTTGGCTGCCTCAGATAACAGATAGACGTGAAGGAAGCAGATGTGAAATACTACAGTAAGAAATTTACCAATGATTATTTGATGTGTTTGTTGTGGAGTTGCAACGATGAGTTGCACACAATGTCGTTACAAGGTTCACGCAAACACACACACACACACACACACACACACACACACACGCACGCACGCACGCACGCACGCACGCACGCACGCACGCACGCACACACACACACACACACACACACACACACACACACACACACACACAGACAGACAGACAGACAGCGCGTGTTTAGCTTTGCACTGTTTTTGTGACAAATGTGACAGAATATACGTTAATATCCACTGCTCTATGGATACCCATTATGTTAATGCACAAAATAAACCTGATTTAACATCCACAAACCAGGATTGAGGCGTCTTCTTTTATAATTGTACTGACACACGGCTGTGGTGATAAAGTAAAGCTAAAGTAAATCACTGTAATTCATTACAAACATGCACCGTTTTAAACACGTTTTAAACTTGTAAAAATCATTCTTGATCACATTTGATGATAATTGATGATCACAGCAAACTGAACAGATCTTTTATTCCTGGATGCTTTGCGCACGTCCTTTCTTGTTGATATGATTATATGCGTTACTATGGAGACATCTTAATACGAAGCTGTCAATCAATTTGGTGGGCGGGGTGTTGCGGTCGGCCTCAAAATGGTAGGAATTTGAATCCTATTTTAACATCAGTAAATTTAAAAAAAAGAGACTTATTGTCTTTATATCACCCCAATATGAATGTGGACACAATATACCTACACACAGTTCTGTCCAAACAGCTTAAAAAAAGATGATTTTCATCATAGGTGTCCATTTAAGAAAACCAGGATAACAGAAACCATGACATTTAATTTAATCAGGACATTCTGGCTTAGTCTGTTGAATGTTTGCTGATCCAGGATGAAATCATGCCGCGATGTCAAGCCTGGTGTAGATAGCCAGGATAAGTCCACAGTATCTATCACAGAATAAATTGTGCAAATTTGGATTAAACTGATGTAAGCCAATCTAGTGATGAGTTGGAAAACACCCATCTTGCCCACCGATCTGGTAACTACCACTGATCTGGGAACTCCCGTTACTTTCTTCCAGTGTCTGATTGGAAACTTATGAGGAGGTGAAACATATTAACAAAATAGTTCAATTTGCATTAAATGTGACTACACTGCAAAAACAGATTTATTGTATTTGCAAATTTTATTAAGTGGTTGCAAACCATTTTTATGGGCTTAATTTATAC
>CAIGQQ010032409.1:307464-327925 GCA_903798035.1 Danio albolineatus
TAGCTATAGACACAAATATTATATAATATTTTATAATATAATATTTTAATTTATTATTATTATTATTATTATTATTATTATTATTATTATTATTATTATTATTATTATACATGAATATTCAGAATTTTTTTTCTTATTATTGTTCTGCCATGTAAATTAATCTATCAGAACAATTCATGTTTTTAACTACATAACATTCAGACACAGACACACTACAGTAATGAGGCGTTTGATAGAAAATGCAAATCATCAAAACTGATGATTTAAATCAGTAGTGAAAAGGAAGTGCTTCATATCAGATGTTTCAGTGGACTGAGTTTTTGTGAAGATACATTGATAAAAGATTCATTGTTTTCTATGTGTTTTATTGGCAGGGAGCCTGATATACCAGCCTGGGCTCCTCTCCTGTATCAGCTGCAGCTTCTAGACTTCAGAGAAAAGCCAGACCCTCTTTCACTGCCCGTCCCTGACCGGATCCGCATCGGCAACCAGAAACGAGAGCGAGGAAATTTCTACTTCCAGAGGGAAGAGTTCAGCAAGGCAGTACAGGCTTACTGCATGGCTTTAGATGTGCTTACAACGCGCACAAATGGTAATCCAATCCACAGCACCCTTCAAACACCTGTGTCATTTAATGCAGTAAACAGGAACAAGCCCCTACATGCAGACACATTCAGGCATTCAGAAATACACACGGGTGCAGATCTCAACAACAACAACATTTAAATTATATTTTAAATGAATTGTTTAGGGCGCCATGGTGGCGTAGTGAGTAGCACATTCGCCTCACAGCAAGAAGGTCGCTGGTTCGAGCCTCGGCTGGGTCAGGGCATTTCTGTGTGGAGTTTGCATGTTCTCCCCGTGGTTGCGTGGGTTTCCTCCGGGTGCTCCGGTTTCCCCCACAGTCCAAAGATATGCGGTACAGGTGAATTGGGTAAGCTAAATTGTCCGTAGTGCATGAGTGTGAATGAGTGCGTATGGATGTTTCCCAGAGATGGGTTGCAGCTGGAAGGGCATCCGCTGCGTAAAACAAATGCTGGATAAGTTGGCGGATCATTCTGCTGTGGCGACCCCGGATTAATAAAGGGACTAAGCCAACAAGAAAATGATTGAATGAATAAATTGTTTAACTACTGTTTGAGAACACGCTATAAAACAAGAGAAGTGATATTTAGCTAATTTGTAGGAACATTTTCAAACTATATTATAGCCAAGTAATCCCATCGGATTTACACAGCGGATGCCCTTCCAGCCGCAACCCATCACTGGGAAACATACATACACACTCATTCACACATATGCTATGGACAATTTACCTATTCACATATACCACGTCTTTGGACTTGTGGGGGAAACTGGAGCACCTGGAGGAAACCCATGCGAACATGGGGAGAACATGCAAACTCCACACAGAAATGCCAACTGACCCAGCTGAGACTCGAATCAGCGACCTTCTTGCTGTGAGGCGATCGTGCTACCCACTGCACCACCGTGACACCCTTATGTATAGATATTAGTACCTCAAAATATTGGTTTATTAACATTATAAATTCAGAAAATACGGTTGCTTACTGTAAAAATGTGAAATTTATTTTATGGTTTGTTTTGTATTTTTAACGTTACAATACTGGCAACCAGAGCTGACAGTTTTTTACCATAAATTTGATGGATTTTTTCTAACAGTGTAATTCATTCAGTGTTTATGGAGACAACCCAAGTAACCACTCCTGGTCCAGTCCAGTCCAGTTCTGGCAGCTCAGCTAATTCGATCAGTAATCATGTCATCGAAATGCTCAGTCATGTCTGCAAGCTGTGACCACCCTGAGTAACGCTCTTATTAAACCTTACGCTAATCAGACGTAATAAATCTACATGTTATTTCCACCTCCTTAATCATGGTAATTGCTGGAAAGCCTGGCCCATCTTGAGAGGAGCGTTTGACAGTAATGAGACAGTAAAGTGCAAAGCGCCGCTTTGGATTAGACACTGATAATGACCGCACATATGCAGAAGTGATCTCCACATTGCCACGGTCTCCCATGACCACTCAAGCATTACATATTAGACTCTACTTAATTCTATACTCAGTAAATTTCTTAATTCATATATAAATATCTTATTTGCCACTAATGATAATTTTCTTAATTATTTGGGGGAAAGATTTTGGGTAAATAGCTGCTCTGCAACAAGTGATACGCAGATACAGTTAGTTACTGTACATCACTGCCACAATCAGTGCCTCAAGGAACATCAGTATAAGCCTTTTTGACATAAAGAAAGCTTCAAACTGGTAGACATCTTCAAAATATCATCAAAAATACATATTTATGCAGTATCACGTACACTCTCCTTCATTCATAATGCATTTATGCAGTGTTGCTTTGATACAGTATATCCGTTCTATGTCAAAACACTCTAGACAAACTTCTTTGATTTTGTGGCCGCATATTTTTGCAGAATCTTGGCACAGGACAACATGTTT
This sequence comes from Danio albolineatus, assembly GCA_903798035.1. Classification (NCBI taxonomy): domain Eukaryota; kingdom Metazoa; phylum Chordata; class Actinopteri; order Cypriniformes; family Danionidae; genus Danio; species Danio albolineatus. The sequence continues at coordinate 309,947 of CAIGQQ010032409.1, forward strand.
TTTTTCCTCCAAAAATGGCACTTTAAGACGTTCCACTTCACTGTCCATTTTCTTACATTTTTATCAGAGCTCAAGTGTGATGTAGTGAAGTGACATAGCAAGTGAACAATGGTGTATATGCACACAGACACTTTAGTCAGCCAGCCCAAGTGCTTCCGGTGAAGTATCTTTTTATTACAAAATCGCCATGTTTCAAATCTGATTTCTTTAAAAATCAGTAATCTTCACTGCCTGATGGATGTACAATATGATGTGGGTCTCAGACTGGGCAAGAAGAACTGCATTATATTCCATTTTCTTCAACATGTCTTTAAATATGAAAATTCATTTTACCCCAGTATTTTCAACAGAGTTTCTGTGCTAGCTTGCTGCTACTGATGGTGCTAGAGTTTACACAGTCTTTCATCTCGTTTTATGCTTGAACAACTAAATGAATGCTTAAGTGTATTTATTGATTGTATTTTAATTACATTCCAACATCGATGCTGTAAAAGCAACCTTATGAAGTTGAAAATAACCACAATAACCTTTCACAGAAATTTACCATTGGCTGACAAACACTAGCTGTTTATATAGCCCATTGAAAGCCAAGAAGGATCACAAAGAGGCTGGCTGTAATTTTGCTACATTTCTCAAATATTTACAAATAAAATGGATTATGAGATTATCAGACAAATTTGCATGAGAGAAATTTGAGATTTACTGTGAGAATCGTACTATATGCTGTTTGTTTTTGCTTTGTCTGTGCACACTGAAGTTGGGTTTCCCTTTTCGGATTGAGAGAACAGACTACTGCCCCCAGCAGGAGCAGAAAGACATGTCATCTTGTGCAGGCACAGAATGTGGCTAATATTTCAGTCAGCTTTTGTCCATTCGGTGTGTTCACACACAGCTTTTTGGTCCAGATGCGATCCAATGCAAGGCAACAACACAGTTGGGTTTATAGTTGGTGCTGGTTGGCTGGCGTCGGCTCGGTTTGTCCCTGCTTGTCAACTGCCCATGTCGGTTGCCAATAAAGATGAAGGAACTGCAACAAATTATACATTCCTAAATAAATCATCATGTGTGATTAAACAAATCAGTTCAGCCATTTTTTTTTAAATAAGTCACTCATGGGATTCTAACTGAAGGAATAGGTGGTTCAGACCCATCCATTTTTTGCCTATAAATGACTTGATTGATAGTTTTTTAGTTGCTTGGTGAATATGACAGATGGTTCCATAAAAGTCTCAGGTATCCGAAGCCACAAAGAACTCAATTATGCCACAATTATGTCACAGCAAGAATCCTTATGGTACAGAAAAAAAAGTCATTTACTCGGCAGCCATCTTTGAAATGCCTCTCGGGCAGTATGATCAGGCATTCTGCCAAAATGGGTAACCTCAAATTCTTCAAAATTGCTTGCCAAGCTTATGAATAAATTTCATATGAAGAATCACCAATAAAATAAAAACAACAGCTGTATCTTTAGTTTCATTTTTAAACATTCTAATCACCCAAAATCTGCAAAAACTCACGGCTGGTTCGAGCCCCTCCACCACAGATTCGTCAGTCTATATCGATCACTGATAGGCTCCTGTACTAGAAGGTGGGGCTTCATTCAGCATGTTGACCTTTACACTTCACACTTTTCAAAACTTTACGAGTGACATGTCTTGTGTATTCTATAGTCTTTGGGTACAGGTAAATGTATTGCATACATGCATCCAGACAAAAAAATAAAACAAACAAACAAAACAAACCAAAAAAATATTTATCCATAGCATGAAAACTTTGCTTTGTTTAAATATGATTAAATAAACAAGCTTGACAGAAATAATCATCAGATATTTCTGAATTGTTTTATAGCGCTGAAGTAGCTTACAATCAGATCTAACAATAACCTTTCATTCCCCTTTCTATAGTTTTATATTAATATTTCTATAGTTAATAATTTGCTATTAATTACTCACCCTTTTGTCATTCCATATCCCTGAGAGCTTTGGTCATCTTTCATTTAGAAAAAAGAAAGAAAGAAAAAAAGAAAAAAAACAATAGTACTCTCATCCTCCATCCTCCAGCAGTGCTCCCGAGAATTTAAAAGAAACTAAACATTAGTCAAAAAAATACCATGTGACTTGAGTGGTAATATGTCAACATAGAAAGCTCCAAAAACACTTTTGTGGACCAAAAAAAGTAAAAACTTTATTCGCCAATGTCTCTTTTATATCAGGTTACAGTGTACATTTACTATAGGCCAAGAGTGTCTAAACTCAGTCCTGGAGGGCCAGTGTCCTCCAAAGTTTAGTTCCAATGCCAATCAGACACACCCGGGCAAGCTAATCAAGCTCTTACTAGGCTTTTTTTGAAGGTAAAATATGCAGGACACCGGCCCTCCAGGACAGAATTTGGACACTCCTGCTAAAGGCATTACAACATATTGCCATTAGAGTCAGCAGCACAACACACAAGTGTCATATTGTCTATAGTAAATGCACACTATGACCTGATGAGAAAGACATAGACGAATAAAAGTGTTTTTACAGTTTTGTGGTGCACAAAAGTATTCGTACAGTGAACCACTGAAGTCACAATCGAATTTTTTGACAATGTTTTTGGCTCCTTTTTTGGACGTTAAAGATGTGGCAGTTGCTGCATATGGTGGACCAGAGAGCTTTCAGATTTCATCTAAATATCTTAATTTGTGTCCCGAAGATAACCAAAGTTCTCAGGGGACTGAAACAACATGAGGATGAGTAATTTTTGGGTGAACTAATCCTTTAAACACCAGAAGTATTGTATTGTATTATTCAGTTACGCTAGATTGAACTGTGTATTAATAAAAACACATTTTTAAATGTCTTTATAATTTCCCTGAGATGAGTGTTTGGTGTTATTCAATGGGGCTGTAAAAATGTCCTCCTACAGATGGTCAAAACTGTATGGCAGAAGAAGAAGAAGAAGTGAACGATTACCGAGTGAAATGTCTGAATAATCTGGCAGCAGCACAGCTGAAGCTTGGACATTTCGACGAGGCGCTGCACACCAGTCAAGATGTGCTGTTTCTGGATCCTCAGAACATCAAAGCATTGTTCAGGAAAGGAAAGGTATGGGCTGCATATTATTCAGCAAACTAGGCGCTGAAACTAGGAATGTTTGTCTTTCCATTTGGATTGTGCTCAACTGTAAATGTGCAATGTGTATGCAGCTTTTATCAGACAAGGGCGAGTATGAGGAGGCCATGGAGACCTTGAAGAAGGCTTTGAAACTGGAGCCGTCAACTAAGGTGAGAGAGAGACGTAACCGTATCTCCTGGACACATCTACATTTCACGTGAACTGGCAACAGACAATCCCATTAGCAGCTATTTACAGATCAACCAAGGCCTTTATGAAACACCTGGCCTGACTGCTGCACCGCTGTTATTTATTTTTATTTCCAATTCAAGGCCAACTCGTATTCACTGTGGCTCCGGGGTGAAGTGAGTGCATGAAAGCTGCATTATAGCATTTAGGTTTATGATTCTATCAAGCTTTCAATGTTCATTAGTACAAGCACTTTCTAAAATGATTTTAAACGAGGAGCAGAGAATGATTCATTGTTCTCTTCAGGACTGCAGATCCATTTGGCCTAGTTAAGAGACAGACAAAATGGCTGTCCAATTCTAAATATTTTTTTTAATCTCTTCTGTGTTTGCAACACATTAACTGACCTGTCACAGTTTTTTTACAGGTCCATTCGAATTTACAACACAAACTTAAGGCTAAATGAAAAAGTTCAGACTAAATAAAACTAAATGAAATTCCATCCAGACTAAATGAAACCAAATGAAAACCCGTCCTGAGAAATTCCAGCAAATTTAAGTGAGGGTGAAAGCGAACAATATTTTAGTGAACGTGCACAAAAGATTTGTTTCAACAAGTAGACTCTTACAATATCAGAGAATAGCTTTTGTAAGGTGTAACAATCCACAGCCAAAACTTGCCCCGTCATGCCTTTAAGAGTAGTTAGTCTTAAATCCTCAGAGCAGCCACCAAGATTAAGACTGTCTGGAGCCAGTACACTGACAAAGTTAAACACACATACGCAAACACACCTTCCTGTAATAAAGTAAATCAGCACCATACACGCATGGATGTTTATGACATGCTTAAAGCAATAAACAGAACAATCAGCTTCATTCATAACATTAGAGAGAATATAATGGTTCATTCTGTTAAAGAAATAAATAACAAACTGTCATATCTGATCTATTCTACTATAAGATTGTGCAACATGCAGCACTAGTTCTTCCATGAAAACCATTCCACAATGTTTCTTTTCATGTTTTTATATATGGTGAATTTATGCCTACTATACCAAAACGGGTTCAACATTTATTCTCATTTTTTTTAAAAACAACAACCTGGGCTACAAACTCTGGCCACTTTATTAGTTACACCTTACTTGTATTGTGTTGGACCCGTTTTGCCTTTAAAACTGCCTTCAAAAGTTTCAACAAGAAAATTCATTGGAGACTTTGGTCCTTATTGACATGATAGCATTACAAAGTTGCTCCAGATTTCTTGGCTGCACATCCATGAGGTAAATCTCCCATTCCTCCACACCCAAAAGGTGTTCAACTGGACCAAGAGCCAGTGATTGTGGAGGCCATTTTAGTATACTGAACTTGTTATCATATCTGATCTTTGTGACATGGTGTGACATTCTGCTGGAAGTAGCCTTCATCACATGACACCCAATGTAGTTCACATGATCAGCAACAATACTCCAACTGTGGTCTTTAAACATGATCAGTTAGTCTAAGGGGCCTAAAGTGTGACAAGATAGTATACCTCACACCATTACACCCTAAATCGTTGACAAAGGCAGGATGAATCCATTCCTTAATGCTGTTTAAACCAAATTCTGACCCTCACATCTGATCTCTGCAGCAGAAATCGAGCCTCGGCTGACCAGGCAAACTTTTTCTAATCTTCTCTATTGTCTAATTTTGTTGAGTTGTCAGTGAAAATCTCAGTTGACTGTTCTTAGCTGCTTTTCTGCTGCTGTAGCTCATCTGCTTTAAGGTTTGGTTTGTTGTATGTACTTTTCAATTATAACAAGTGGTTGGTTGAGTTACTGTTGCCTTTCTATCCCCTCACTACCTGGCCATTCTCTGGCATGAACAAGACAGTTTGACCCACATAACTGCTACTTTGTGGAAATGTTTACTTTTTCAGGCCATTCTCTGATGGTTAGCCGTTTCTGCAATCTTCATTCCAGCCTCTCTGTCTCCAACAATCAAGCTACATTCATGGTCACTTAATGGGATATTTCACCCAAATCTGAAAATTCTGTCATCGTTTATTTACTCTTAACTTGTTCCAAACCTTGTTCCAAAACACAAAATAGAAGATATTTAGAAGAACGCTGTAAACCTGTAACCATTGACTTCCACAGTGTTTGCTTTTCCTGCTATTAAAGGTGATAGTTACAGGTTTTCAGCTTGCTTTAAAATATCTTCTTCTGTGTTCAACAGAAGAAAGAAACCCATAAAGGTTTGGCACAACCTGAAGGAAAGTAAAATGTAAATTTTTGGGTGAGCTGTCTATTTAATTCAGCTTTCCTCCTCATTTTAGTTCATGGTTTGAATTTCATCAGATCATCTTGACCACATCTACAGTATGCATGCATCAGTTATTGGCTGATTTGACATGTAACTTAAAGAGAAGTCAGGGTGTAAGATATAAAGTGTTGACATGCATGCACTCACACATATTAGAAATACTGAATCAAAGAAAACCCACTAATTTCATCTGGGCCTGCACATGAATGATTTTGTAAGTGGCCTCAGGTCTCCTTGAGACTTTGACCCAGTGGCCATGGTGAAGAGCGAGCCTTGTCTAGACAAAAGTAAAATATCTGCTGCTCATTTAATGACACCCCGTCTGGATGGCCAGGCAAAAAGCAAACATTCCCTCAGAAGGGAACTCATTGCAAAATTCAAATATGGATCATAGAGTCAAAAATGGCCTGGGATCGAAAATTGCATGGTAACCATTCTATTATGGCCTGTGTAGTAGGCTACAGTATATGCACACAAACATGTATTTTGATGGCAGTTACAGAGCAAGTGTGATATTCAGACGCATTCATAAGGAAGCTGCATAGTGTTAAAGTAGACAATTATATCGTCTATAATGCGATTTCAGTCATAAATCGTTCTCGTAAGAGATAAAATCAAGGTCAAACAACTCGACCTGACTGTGAACAAGAGCAGCTCATTTTCACAATTTACAAACTACAAAAAATACCAGATAAATTCTTCTTTAATTTGAAGTAGCCTATACGTTTCAGATGAAGTTGCGTTCCTTTTGAAAGACGTCTGATAACCAACCAGCGTAGTTTCCAGTTGGTTTGAGTAGTGTCTGTCATCAGTAAAGCTTTCATCCAGTAAAATGGCTCCATCTTTTGGTGAACGTTGGAAACTGCGCCGGGTACGCATTACGCAGAACCGTACAAAGTTCAAACAAGTGATAAATTTGTTGTATTGCTTTGAACATAATTACTTCAAGTGCTCATACATGTGTCCATGTTGTATTTTATAGGCTATTCATGCTGAACTTTCCAAACTGGTAAAAAGACAGGCGGGGGAAAATGAGACCCAGAACTGGCAATCTAAACCAGCGCGAGTGTTCGGGGAAAACATTGCGCCCTTTCTGGTACCTCCTCCTAAAAAGAAGCCGTTTGTAAGTGACTGATTACCACCTAGTGAGGGGAATAAAAGTGGTGGATAAGTCCTTTTAAAATGTGCCAGAGTCCAAGTCCCTCCGTCGTTTGATCTTGTTTCTTACTCTTCCAGGGAATTTCTTGGAAGTTTCTGCTCGGAGCTCTGGTGGTGGCATTGGGCAGTTTAGTCACATCTGTGGTCCTGACCGCACGGAACTAGCTCTGTCGACCTACTTGCAAATTAACTACAAGTCTCACAAACTAACATTCCGCAGAACTGCCAAGGGACGGAGGGAAAAAAATACACTGAACTGTTCAAAGAGCGGCTGTTTGGGCAGCTCTGCCGGTGGCACACCGACTTAAGCAAAGCAGAATGTACCCACAGAAAAAAGGGCAGTGCAAACGCATTACAAATATCTGCAATAAAAAAACCCAGAGTGTTACTATGTTTGACTTTTTATTTATTTATTATTGTTTATTGTATCGGGCGCCACGGTGGCGCGTGAGTAGCACGCTCACAGCAAGAAGGTCGCTGGTTCGATCCCCGGTTGGGGCAGGTCCCGGTTGGGCCAGTTGGCATTTCTGTGTGGAGTTTGCATGTTCTCCCCGTGGTTGCGTGGGTTTCCTCCGGGTGCTCCGGTTTCCCCCACAGTCCAAAGACATGCGGTACAGGTGAATTGGGTAAGCTAAATTGTCCGTAGTGTATGTGTGTGAATGACAATGTATGGATGTGTTTCCCAGAGATGGGTTGTGGCTGGAAGGGCATCCGCTGCATAAAACAAATGCCGGATAAGTTGGCGGTTCATTCCGCTGTGGCGACCCCGGATTAATGAAGGGACTAAGCCGAAAAGAAAATGAATGAATGAATGAATGTTTATTGTATCACATGCGTGATAGAATATTGGAATCTGGGCTGCCGTCAAATGAATGCTTTTAGAAACATTTGATTTAAATGAATAAAAAAAAATGTGCGCAGAAACGTCTTCAAATATAACAACAAATCGATATTACAAACATAATATAGAAATTGTTTTAGACAAATAGTATTCAGTCAAGCTATACTAAATATGAAATTAATAAATGATAGTTATATGCTTTACCAATTTGTGGATAAAACATGAAGAAAATGCCCATATTTGCCAAATCTCCCAAAAGACATTACTTTATGTTCACAACCTATTCATTCATCTCAATGAAAAAGGTTAGATATACATTATGTAGGGTACACTCTAAAAAAAAAAGGTGCTAAATAGCACCAAAACTGGTTCTTTGGTCGTAACGAGGGGGGAACCTTTTTTGGTGCTATACAGCACCTTAAAAAAATAGGTGCTATATAGTACTTTTGTCAAATGGTGCTATATAGCACCTATATTTTAATGTGCTCATTATGTTACTTTACCCTTTCCGCAAATAAAACCGGCATAAAAGTTATAAGAATTAGCTATAAGAACAAGTGCTTACCAGTAGTAGTGGTGCTATATAGCACTTTAAACACCCCAAAGAACCACTGAAAAACCTTTATGGTGCTTTAAATGTTCTTTACACAGTAAAAGTGCTATATAGCACCCTGACCACCTTAAAACACCACTGAAGAACCTTTATGGTACTTTAAAGGTTCTTTACACAGTAAAAGTGCTAAATAGCACCTCAAATATCGCAAAGAACTTCTGAAGAACCACTGAAGAACCTTTTTTTTTTAGAGTGTACAGCGAGGATGGTTGTAACACTTTTTTTTTTTGCATTTCCATCAATTTCTCAGAGACAGTTTTTTTGTGGAAACCCCATATTTTAATGTAATACAAACACATCTACTGGACACCCACGCCCACTGTTTATCTACATTCAGTTCAATTCATGTTTATTTTATAGCGCTTTTACAACGTGGATTGTGTCGAAAGCAGCTTAACATAGAAGTGTAAAGTCCAGATATCAGAGTTGAAGTTCAGTTTAGTTCAGTTCAGTGTTGTTTAAATTTTACTGCTTAAAGTTCAAACACTGAAGAGCAAATCCATCCATGCGCAGCTCCACAGGTTTCTCCATTTAAGGAAAAAATAAATAAATAAAAATAAAGTGAAGGGGGAAAAACCTTGAGAGAAATCCGACTCTGTTAGGCACGACTATTTTCCTTATGGCCACACTTCCTGTGTGGAGCTGCAGTCTAGGCACCGGATACTAGAGAAGCTGGACGTCCATCGTGGAGAGCTGCAGGTGTGAGTAGTGAACAGGCTGGACCACAGGATAAATGCAGGTACTCGTTTGTCACTGTGGTCTTTCAGGAATCAATCTCATGCACTCCATTCCTCCATGACCACCACAGCATCAGCTCAGTATATGGCCTGGTCCAGGATTATGGAAACCTTGGCATCATTTCTTCGCAGGTCTTGGATCGCATCAATGGCGCTGCAAAGTCTATAGGGCGCCTCTGGATGAGTATTCCCAGGTGGAAATAGAGAATAAAGAAAAAGAATTGTGTAGCTGCTGTATTTAAATGAGATGCAAGAATGAAGTGTTATAAATTAAAATGGTAGTTATATAAACAAGCATAGAAACAAACATGTGAAGCATATGAGAGTTTCTAAGAAAATGTCTGGTGCATTAAGACGAGGAGTGTGTCCTACAGGTGGTTGTCAAGCCAGCCCACCTGCATGGACCACATTCATGCATCATAGCGTTATGCAATGCATTGAGTGCATGCTTTACTAAAAAAAGTAATGATAATATATGCAGAATTTAAACTTGAACAGACAAAGGCAAACGTTGCAACTGACCTTGAGCAGGGGGACAGTTGCCACATGCATTGAAATGTAATTTAAAAAACATCAGGTTAGTTTTTTTTTTTTTTTTTTTGGTAAACAGTAAGTGTAAATTGGTTAAAATTGTTAAACATGTAAAATTGGTCATGTAAATACAGGCTATTAAAAGATTAAGCAACAACAAATGTCAGGCCTAAAAAAAAACCTGAACAAAAATATATTTTTCATATTTTTTAATTCTAGACTGAACCTTTACTAAACTGCTTCTTTAAACTTTGAAATGAGTTAATCAAACATTTGTTTAGGAGATTAATCAAAGATTAAATTATATTGAAATTGTGATCAAATTAAATTTGTACATTGTTAATATGGCAAGCTTTTAAATGATTTTTGTCATAGGGGAGTTGCAACTGTCCCAACTCAGTCAACCCTGATTAAACTGTCTAGGGAGATACAATAGCTTTAACGCTTAATAGCTATACCTATTTAAAGTTAAGAAAATGTATTCAAATATATTTTATTATTGAAAACATACATCATTATTATTGTTGTTATTATTATTATTTAGGTCTTAGAACTTCTGGTTATCTAAAACATCAGCATCATGTATTTATGTATTGTAATTATTATGAGCAATAGCTAGGGAATAATTAGGGAATAACAATAATAAATAGGAAAACTAAAAATGATTACTTTCTTCATAACTGCATCATGAATGCAGAGAAATCGTATTACTGATGGACCTTTGAATATTGCTTTTTACTATAGCGGGCCTTCCAGTCAAAAGGATGAGAATCACTAGACCACAGTATATGAAGTATTCTTCAAAACAGCATGAATCATTCACAATAAGACCAGGGGAAGGCATTCAGAGTAAATAAGGTCAATTTTGATTTCATGTTGATATTACGTCTGCACCCAGAGACGTGGAACTATATCTGACCTTGAATGCAAACCCACACAATTACTCTGGTTTCCTGAAGCATTACCCTGTGCTCCTCCACACTCCAGTACTCCTGTAAACAGTCTGACTCATCTGCTGGACAGGGCATCCAATACGGATGCTGATTAATCTATTGTTGCCCAAAGCAGTTGGTGTAACATGCTGGAGGAGGATCACAGACACTGCCGCACACTATCATGATGAACAGCGCAGGTGGCCTGTAACTCAGATAAATAGCTGAAATGTGAGTTCTGCTTGATATGGTCAATTTGGTGAAACTATTCACAGTCTGGTGTCACAGATTCTGTGTCTAAAATGCTCAAAACTGTCAAATAAATAAAGGAAAAATAATAATAATGATGTGTTTTACATAATTCCTTCATGTTGTCCAACACATATCGAGTTAGTAAAGTTACAAATGTCCATTCATTGAACATAAAACTATTATTAGTAAAAACAAACTTGACAATTATTTCAAATCATTTGAAGTAGTTTGAACAAGCATAAAAATCACACCAGATGCCAAAATCAAACTAATAAGGGTACTTGCATATATTCACAGTGTTCTTTAATACTATTAAACATAACAGTAATGCTTATGTCCATGCCTTATCTTTGCTTTTATTGGTGTTTGGGATACAGAAAGTTCAGAGACTGAAAGGAAAACAATTATTTTGTAAATATTCACTTTAATGTTTGATAATCAGCTACTGAGGTGGAGTTTATTCAATTTAAATGAGTCTTGAACCCAGAAATAGCTATTCTATACAAAATAAATAAATAAATAAATAAAAGGCAGAATGACAAAACGTATTATTATTATTATTATTATTATTATTATTATTAATGCTGAGTGAACGGTTCCTTTAAGACGGGAATTTGCCACCACCTACTGGTGGTTTAGTGTCATTATCCAATGCAGGCTTAAATGAGCAAAGGCGCTTGCACAAAAACACGCACTACTTAAAAGGATGGCTCATCTAAAAATACTGACTCACCCTCAAGTGGCTCCAGATATTTATGTGTTTCTTCCTTCTGTTGAACAAAAGACGATATTCTGAAGAAAGTTGAAAACCTGTAGCCATAGACTTCCACCGAAGGAATAACAAATATTATGGAAGCCAAATATGTCTAGCTTCCACTTTTATTAGCTTTTTGAGTGTGTGTTTAATAGAAGAAAGAATCAAGGTGTGAAAAAAAGGGTGCGTATATGACTATTTTAATTTTTGGAAATATGTAAATGCTTATCTGTTTCTTATGTAGGCCTATAAAACAACGTGTAATCCCTGTAACACAAGATGCTTGATTGTGTGAATATAAGGTGGATGATCATCAGCAGAGGATGCTTCCAAATATAAAACAGGCAAAATAATGTGACAAAATTAGTATGTCGCAGTCCAGTTAAACTATTTAAAAAGGTGGCAAGATTAGTGCGTATTTATACATAATACATTTATTTATTTGCAAGTCAAAACCTGAGATAGTTGTTAACATTTATGATCATTTATTCTGACGTCATTGCATACATATTTATTGTTTTAAATAAATATATGAACAATATAATACATGAACATACCTGCCAGACAAACCAATCAGTGAGTCATTTAACTGTTTCATGCTTTTAACATTAGTCTGCACAACCAGTGCATTACCAAAGGTCTAGGCACAAACTACTGTAGAATTTGGTTTGCTATAAAACTTCTCCACTTCTAAAAGCGTAATTTATAAAAAATATTCAAAAACAGTTCACATTGCATCTAGTGGGTGCAGGACATTATAGTTAATTTATGTAATTTTGTTCATTTATGCATGTAATCAAAATAAAGTGGCAAATCATCATGCCGTAAGCTACAAAAACTGAAGCTGCTGTGGAGTCTGGGAAAATATAGCATTTCAGGTTAACAGCAGCACAACTACACGCTGTCATTTTTGGCTGTTGCTGGCTCAAATTAGTAGTTGTTAAGTGAACCCTCAAATTATCAGTTAATATTTTTGTTAACTACACATTGTAGGCTATACTTAAGATCAAAGTTATGACATTGCAATGAACTTGAGATAGTTCTTTGTCAAGATTGGTTCTAAGTTATTGTCACATTTTATCTACATTTTCCTCACTACAGCAAACAAACTGCAATAATGAGATGCTTGAATAATTGTAGGTTTAACAGTTCATCACACACCCCAGTTTAATCTTGCTCCTGTACCTGGTAAATCAGATGTTTGCTGCTTCCTGTGCAGGAGGAGATCTCGCGATGTTGTGGTTTCATCCAGAGTGAGTTCAACGCCAGACAGAAGGTATCGGTTTGTTGGTTCGGCAATAAAATAGCGGCCCTTTGGGTGAGCTAATCTGAAAACTGGACTAAACTGATTTAAAAAAAAATGACAAGTAAGTATATAAACGGATTTTACTTAATTAATAGCAGTATTTGGTTATCATATGTACATAAGAGCTCTCAGGTTATGGAGTAATGTTATGAGGCATTTATTAACTGATTCAAATGTAAAACTTAACAGCTGACTTTTTAAAGTTATCGTTAATTAATGCAGCCATGTTTTTCACAGTTTAGCAAGTTTAATTAGCTTTATAGGTGTCTTGACATTAAGTTTACATGTTAATAATCACCATATCTTTGACAGAGCTAGGCGTATGAACGGCATATTGTATTAATTTTATCTTATAAAATCTTTGGAAACAAATGTGATAAGGCGTTATTAAATACGATTTTTTTTTAAAAGGCTGGCATATTTTGTATCATGTGATACTGTACGTTAAGCCTATGGTATGTTGTTAGTGACAATAGAAAGTTCGAGCAGAGGCAAACCGAACACCACCTGTTTTACACAATATATAGTTGTGGGTTTATGTCCAAAATGAAACTCTGCTATATTGTAATGCCAATTAAATTGTAAAACCAATAAAATATTGCATAATAAAATATTGTATAACCAATCAGCCCTGCACGATATTCGAAAAAGTTATTTATTTGATTTTTTTTCTGTGATACATATTGCGAAGTATGTATAATGTAATATATTGCGATAAAGTTTCATACGATTTAACTTTTTGCAAAGACTTGACAATGAGTGCAGAGGGGAGTAAAATAAATGTATTTTTTATACAAGTTATTATATACACAAACAAAATAGGTCATAATTGAGTAAATGTTAGGTGAAATAAACAGGGATTTATGGTTTCTGTGGAGAGTAACAGTATTCCATTACAGATATTAAATATTCAAATTTAAATTAGCAATGCCTGTATTCAGTTAACAATTATACAGTTAACTAAAAATTAACAATAGTCTTAATATAAATAGTTCAATAAAATTAATGCTTTGAACTCATAAAAAAAAACCCTCTTAAAATTACAAGAGCACAGGCCTTACAACACATGCAGATAAGTACAATCGAGTGAAAGTTAATTAAATCCTCCAAAATTGCATGCATTTTGACCGGTGGTTCAGGTCATCTAGAATCCTAACTCAACATTGTATATCTCGCGATGTGACTATTGCAGAGACATATCACATCATGTGTGTCAATGCTCAAACAATACATTGTGTAGCCCTTTAACTAATTAAACTCAGGTTGATTTAACACAAAATGCTTCTCTTGAAATATGACCAATACAAATGTTTATGATTTCACATCAAACATTTAATATTAAACCATAATCAAGTCTTTGGGTCAGTCTGACCACATAATTGAACTTGATAATGTGATTTCACATTTATGAATTTAATATGTGAATGTGACGGTATTGAGTCTTTCGTAATTTATATTAACATTATTTTTTGCAAATACATTAATTTCATGTGTTTTTTTTTAAAACAAAAAAAGTATATACAATATACACGCAATTATAAAAGCAGTTTTCTACAACAAAAATGTAGTTCTGTGACAAAAAAAAATAGGTTAAAACTAGTTAAGAATGAAGAGTATAAATAAAAAAAAAAGACACTTAATCCTTAGCACTTTAATACATTAAGAAATGAAAGGTCATGTAATGTTGAAAAACATGAAACTTGAAATGTAGCCCTTTGGGTAAAGAAAAAAAAAAAAAAAAAAAAGTTATGAAATTATATGGTTCAACATCAACAGCCTTCTTTTAGGGGGAAATCAACGTGAACTTGCTCGCCAAAAGAAATGTCAAAAAACAGTGATATGCAAAAGGGCAAGAGAAATGACGATGGTTTATCTGCTGCTGCCAGGAAGCAGAGGTAAGCTAATACACATCTATAACTTGAACTAGATAAAGTCATGGGACATTTGATGCCAGATTTTCATGCATTATTTTCCTTTGTAGAGATGCAGAAATAATGCAACAGAAGCAAAAGAAAGCCAATGAAAAATGTGATTCTAAAGCCAAATAGTAGACATCAACAAACCCTCTGGACAGGACAAAGCCATCTTAATTATTAATGCCATAAGTCTATAGTGGGGTTTTGGTCTTGATTCTGCAAATCCTTCGTTGGTACTTTCCATTGTATTGCACTTGTTTAGGTTGATTGTGTTAGATTGAATTTTTATTTTTATTTTTTTTTTAACGGTGTACACATCTTACTTCTCTTGATCAGCATTTACCATGTAAAGAAACAACAAAAGACAGCTTGGAACTACAAACTTCCATTTTTATATCTGATTCCCTGTCATCAACTTGAAATTGTTAAATAAAGTTTAGCTCAAATCAGAGTTTGGTCTAAAACAGTGTTCTTTTTAGTGTATAATAAAGACTTCCAGACCGTAGATTTGGACTTAAAAGTTTTATTTTTACATGAACATCCGTCACAGTTTTATTACAAAATAAATAATAAAAAACAAAAACAAACACTGAACCCTGAAGTGATTTGATCATTTGTAGGCAAATGCACAAGTATACTGTGCATTTGATCAGTGTGCTTGAACACCAAAAGATGCACATGAAACATCAAAAACTGTCTAAAATAGCTTAAAAATTACAATAAAAAAAACAATAGGTTTTATTAAACATTTTTTTCTAATAAAGGACTTGATTTCACAAAGTGCAATAATTATTTTAAAATTGTTAACTTAACTAAGCACTGACATTAAAATAAAAATTAAGACAAGTAAACAAACAAGACTTAAACTCCACAGCAGTTGCTCAGTGTCTTCCTCCGTTTGTGAAGACTCAGCTTAACCTGTGACTCTGACCTCCGGCCCAGTTTAACATGTTTCTTTACTTCTCTGTAATAAAAATGATAATGATGATTCAGAAAACTTTAAAAACCTTTAGATTTTGAAGCATTGTTGCAATATGGCTTTCCACGCTGAGCTTAAACCTGGGACAAACACATACTTTGGAAACTCGTTGCACTGCACACAATCATTCATTTCAGAATTTGAAAAGAGAAAGCAACAAAGGTGAAGTTCTTTTAAGCTACATGGCAGTAACCTCACATAGCAGCCAACAATATATTAGAGGTGATGTAACAAGTAAACTGGTCACATGCTGCTTTCCCTTTTTTCCCCCCTCCACGCCATGTCAGTTTCAATATCTATTTTCATGGTGAGAAATTGTTAAATTAGGTTTTTTAGCCATTTATTTTTGCAAAAATCTCAATACATCTGCCCTTGAATTTATAAAAAAAAATAGAAAATAAAAAAATAAAAAATAAAATAATAATAATAATAATAAAAGACAATCTAATAAAACAGCTCCAAAGAACACATTGGAGGTTCTAGTACTTGTATAATATACAAAAAGAAAGGGGGGAGAGAGGGAAAAAAAAAAAAAAAAAAGTTACAAGTACAAACAATCTAGTCCCACTGGTTGAAAATGGTCAAGATTACATCATTTAATATTGGGGCTAGCTTGTTGAATAACACTGCTACAGTTAAACAGACAAATTCATTTTTACCCAGATAAGTTGACTTGGTTTGAGCCAACTAAATTTTCAGGCTAAAGATGGGAGGGTGGGGGTGTTTTGCCATCATGCATGGTAACTTGTGCTACAGCACATGGCTAACCTGTTCTAGAGCAGGTTTTACACTGGGTTAAAGATTGTAAACCCAAACTTTACCAATCAGCTGTGACTGAAGCAACACTTAAATATCTGATTATACAAAACCACTCCCAGCCCTGTGCCTTTTTGCTCCAAATTAAAGCCCTTCAAACAGAACATTTAGAAAATACATAAATAGTTAATAGTACAGTACATTAATTAATGTATATTCAGATAGTTTAATATTTACCCATTCAAAACAAACTTAAATGTTTAATGTAAAGCTTTAAAAAAAATGGCAGCTTTTAACTGTGAGAACCAATGCTATATTTTGTTTCAGTCGATTGATTTGAGTTCATTTCTTTACGTTGCCTTCTCAAACATTTGCTCCATCGGCAGCTAACATACAGCACAAATATTCAAATAAGCCCAGGGTTTCAGATTATACACTCTGAAACTGTGGGTAAATTATAAACGGTGTAAAACATGAAGCAGGATAACCCAGGATGTTGTCTCGAGTGCAAAAAGCCCTCATGATATGAAGGGCATCTTACCTTGCTAAATGTAAAACTGCCTCAATGACGTTCGTCCCCTCTTTAGCACTTGCCTCGCAGAACAGGGCATTATAATTCTGTTCAAAAACAATAGCCATTATTATTGACACAATGTTTAATATGCTCCTCACAAACAAATCTGAGTCAAAACGGACCATAGCAAGCTTTTCTCCATGGATGGCACTCACACAGCTTCCCTCTGGCCTCGCTGCCCTCAGATCCACCTTGTTCCCTATTACACACATTGGGATGTCTTCATCTGTTGACTCCTGTGTGAGAAGTGATAACATTTAAGTCATGTACAAACTCGAGCTGAATTAGATTTTCAGTTTTAAAAACCTTCATTCGTTCATTGATTTACAGCATTCAACTGAATTCTCATAACACTATTATGTGTCTTGCTTAATTGAAATAGTTGTTACCAAAATGTCAATCATTTAAAATTTGGGAATCATGCTCCGTTCACACAATAATAATGGGATTCACTTGAATTTAAATACAGTAGTCATTCTGGAAATCCACATTGTGACCTTAGACAACAGATGATATAAAAGCAAGTGTAAAATCATTAAAAACGTGTTGGCGTACCCGGATCTGTTCCACCCATTCACGGACATTCAGGAAACTGCTTTCAGATGTGACGTCATACAGTAGTAACACTCCATGTGCTTTGCGGAAATATGACCTGGCAATGCTGCGGAATCTGAAATGGAACAGACTATTTATTGAAAAGTTTGTTTTGTTTTAATTATTTGAGTTTAGGCAAAAAATTCATGATATCTAAATATATTATACATCTAATATGAATAAATCATTTAAAAAGTACACTCTAAAATTAGTGGGAAAGGGACATTTTCCTAAGCTAGAAGTGAAAGGCATGATACAACTAGCAAAAATGTACCATACTATAACTTGCATAGTTAATGCATAAATATAGATGTATACAATTGGTTATTAAAAACACATGTTGTACCTTTCCTGTCCAGCAGTGTCCCAGATCTGAAGGTTTGTTTTCTCTCCATCAACAAGCATCTTCTTAATTTGAAAATCAACACCTGCAAGATTCTTCATCATCA
>CAIGQQ010032409.1:332925-346981 GCA_903798035.1 Danio albolineatus
ACCTTTTGATCTTTTGCTCCAAATACTAAAATAAATACTGAAAACAAATGAGTTTGTTTAAGGAGAGAAGAGGCTTTTTTCGTGAAAGCCTTCCAAACAATCGGTGGTGATGTATGTGATGACATTTTTTGGAGGCTTTCTGACCTAAAGACTCAAATAACTGCAGTTGCAACTGTCCACTTCAACCCTCACCCTAACAGTGTGTTGGGGCAAAATAGACATACTGTATGACTCTCTCTTCCAGAATGATTATTTAAACATATAGCTGGCTGTAATTTCTTTACTTTTGCCCTGATGGTGTAATTAGACTTTTTCAGTGTTTGTTGTTGTTGTTGTTTTTTTCCTACAGCCAATTCCCATGAGAAGCCCAGCAACCTTTTGCTATATTCTTATACTATATGCTAAATAAGTTGGTTTGGCCTGTGTGTTTTCTCATATGAACAGCCTAAGTTTCACAACAGGAAATTATTGGTTGAACATTTTATTTTGCTAGTCAGCCAATTAAAAAAAAAAATCTTTGGGATTATTCTTTAAAACATTGTTTGTATAAACTGAAAATTACAAGAATTGTGGTACATTTATTTATTTATTTGTTTGCTTATATGATAGCTGTTAGTTTTATTATTAATAATTGTTTATTATTATTATTATTATTATTATTATTATTATTATTATTATTATTATTATTATTAACATTTTCCCAGTGATAGGTTGCAGCTGGAAGGGCATCCGCTGCATAAAACATAAGTTGGCAGTTCATTCCGCTGTGGCAACCCTGAATTAACAAAGGGACTAAGCTGACATAAAAATGAATGAATGAATGAATGAATAAAATAATCATTAATCATTTTTATTTGGTAATATATATTTATAAAATTAAATATCACCAAAATGACATCACTGGCTGTGGTCATGTTGACGTACAGTAGTTTGTGCAGTGGTTTCAATTTGTCAATTGTGCTAATACTTTATTTCCCTTCCGGGTGTGGACTGTTCTTTATCTGCTGAAGGACATTTGCCTGCCTTTGTTTGGTAATGTCAACACCACAAATTACGCTTAACCCATCTTCCACACAATTCAAGGATTTTTTAAAAAATCTGAATTGCAGGCAGGTTGTCATAAATAGTAATAATAAAGAAATTCAGTAAAACTGAAAAAGTAAACAAATAACCTAAAGGCATTCCTTCTTGATTTTTACCTATTGTTATTTTTATATCTCTCTGTCTGTGTCATTGTGCAAACAGTGCACCGCACCTACGTCTTAAACCAACTCAAGTGTTTACAGGATTCAGTCATAGTTAACTTTTAGCTGCGTCAGATAACATCAATGCTCATATAAGAGGATTAGCAAAAGGATTGACTTTATCATGATTGTATATGAGCATTACGTTGATGTAACTATGACAATTAGTGTTTGTTGCTTTATTTAACCTGCATGAAACAGTAATAATCACAATTGTGATCTAGTGAAGCAATAGAAGATGCAAAAGAGTTTTACCAACACTTGCCACACGATGGCAGCATTATTAATATAAGTTTAGAGCTTACAGTTAGAAAATGAAAAGTGAGTTTTGTATTTGGGAATGTGGAGGAATGTGTTTTCATGTGAAAGAGAGCCGAAAAAAAAAAAAACCTACGACCATTATTATTGGTACATTTTAAATTTACAGAATTCATTGACGGGCGTCATGGTGGCACAGTGAGTAGCACGATCGCCTCACAGCAAGAAGGTCGCTGGTTCGAGCCTCGGCTGGGTCAGTTGGCATTTCTGTGTGGACTCTCCCCGTGCGGGGTGTGTTCTCCCAGTGTTGGTGTGGGTTTCGACCGGGTGCTCCGGTTTCCCCCACAAGTCCAAAGACGTGAAACAGGTGAATTGGGTAAGCTAAATTGTCCATTGTGTATGTGTGTGATTGTGTATGGATGTTTCCCAGTGATGGGTTGCAGCTGGAAGGGCATGCACTGCGTAAAACATAAGTGGGATAAATTGGCAGTTCATTCCGCTGTGGTGATCTCAGATTAATAAAGGGACTAAGCCGAAAAAAATGAATGAATTAATTAATGAATGAATGAATTCATTGACTTAATTGTCGTTCCTTGTAAGAATATTTAAGGTGTACAGTAAATACTAAATACATGTGATTTTACATCTTTTGTCTTGAATCTTGAATCAAATTTGTCAGCCTGATGTTAATAAAAATGTAAAATATAAAAAAAATGTATTATTATTATCATTACTTATTTTATTTATTTATATGTTATTACATTACTTATTTTATAGTACATGTCAGAATGAACAAACAGTAAATATGTTTAGCTGACAGTAGATAATTGTTTCACCCATATTATAACAATTTATTTTCATAAAGGTTAATTATTATGCTTTAAAAAAATATATAAAAATATATATTATTTTAATTTGATGCAGACCCAAAATAGGACATCTCATATTTAACCCCCACACAGAAATCAGTGGTTTTATGTCTTTTATTAAAAAAATTAAAATTAAAGTGCTTTTATGTACATTATAATAAAAACAACAAAAAAACAGTAGTGATGTATAATACAAAAAATACATTTCACAACGTTTTTTTTTTATACATTGGCAGCAAAATTTACAAATACACCTTTACATTAAAGTTTACAAGACATTAACTTACAATAGGTCAGAGCATCTTGGTGCGCCATTATAAAGAATGTATCTGAGGATTGAAGAGTGTCCGACCACCGCAGTTCAGCAACTCTTATGTCTGAGTCAGTTCAGCACTGAAATATGTGACTATGACTGTCTATACGTGAATAAATCTACCGCTTGTAGATAGCAGCCGATGTACAGTGAAGTTTTCACATTGTCTAATCTGTAAAACGACACGTTATAGTGATAATAATCGGATGCTTTACTTAAAAAATTAAATTGTTTTTGCATGATATTTTGAAAGTGATTTTCAAACAGAGGTCTGAGTATATGCATAAAACAGTTATATTAATACAACTGCATTTTATCTTTTTTTGTGCTTTAAATATATTCTGTAAGTGTTTTTTTTTGTGTGTGTGTGTGTTTGATTGATATATATATATATATATATATATAAAATGGGACCTCTGTAGATATTAATCAGCACAGTGGAGACATACCCTCGCAGTGGACTGTTGCACAGACGACCATTCAATATACAGTGGTTTGCGACTTTAAATGTACTATTTAATTCTATACTGTGTAGTCCACCAGAGCAGACATGTATGTGAGGTTTGCGTTTTTGTTCACGTGTTGGAGTCTACAAGAGTGTACATTTGCTTTCCTGCACAACCTTTGAGTCACGAAATCTAGCTTGGAGGCATTAACAAAACCACTGAGTTTGTACTTTCTACAGCAACGTTATGAGAATATTCACTCCCAGACACTTTCACATCAGAACCTTTGCCACATTCTGTGCAAATATAACAGAAACAAATTAAATAAAATACAAAAAAAATGCATTCTGGTTAGAAAAATAGCAGAATGTGAAAGCTCCTCCCCCATACAAATACAATTGTACAACTTTGTTTGCAAAGTCATTGTCCGTCAGATTTATAAAAGTAAATGTTCTGCTATCAGACATTCAGCATGAATTTAAATAAGACACTGAAAGAATAATTTTGGAACACTTTCAATCAATACGTAACTACATTCACAATACAAATGTCTGTGGGATCTTTATAGATCGATGGCGATGAACTATTACACACTTGGGTGGTGCAATATACAATGCTCGTCTTTGGGAATCGTGTTGACTGTGGAAATGCGATTTGTAAAAAAGTATTATTATAATTATTTTAGTTTGTGTGTTCTTAACTGTACATTTTTACATGGATCCTTATGTTGATGCTATGCTTGCTTACATTTGTGTGTCTTGTTGTGTGGTTTTCATCCCCAAGTAGTGTACTGTTTGAAATCGCACCAGTACGACACTCCTGACGGTTTCATATACACATTTGTCATTGCTCCCATCTGAAAACATCTGTTAGCCTGCTTCGACTTAAGGTGTTTTAGTGAACATGGCACTTTTTCATGGAAAAAAAAATTTGCTGGTCACTTTACACTCTTCAGGAGCATAGATCTAATAGCATAATATTGGCATGCAAAGTCGTCTGTCCGAATGCAAATTCATCATTTGAACTCACAACGTGGCAATATAAATGTCTGAGAGAAGTACACTTTCGAGGCAAGAGGACAGAGCTCTTGAAAGATCCGTGTTTGTCAGAGATCTGAAATGGTTCACTAAAATCTTTTGGCACAAAAACCAATTTAGGTAAACAATATTCAAGACACGTTTGGTCACTTCCATTGACAGCATTTGCATAACTGTAAGTGATAGTCATGCTGAAATTGAAATTTCTGCAATCATTTACTCACCCTCATGCTGTTCCAAACCTGTAGGATTGACTTTCTTCCATTGAACCCAAAGGGAGGTATTTTGAGGATTTAATTGTTTTTTTTAATCCAAACTACTAAAATAAATGAAGTCCAAAAACAAATACACACACTGTTTGGTGCAACATAAAGGAGAGTAAATGTTGAGTGATTTGTATTTATATTTTTGAACCTTCCTTTCAATTCCAGTGGTTCTCAACCAGGGTTCATCAAGACAACTTAAAATGCTTGAAAGATTAACATTTCATTAGCATTAAATTAAGGTAATACATACAGTACAAATCAGTATATATTTGTCATAATTAATCCTATTTTTACGAGTCTTTGATAAGCCCGAATGCCTAAAATCTGGAAACGGGAAAGCCTTATAAAAGAAAAGTCATGGGACCTTCAGATATTGTTGTGGTAAATAGGTACTTAGGAAAATAGTGACCCTGTTTACACCTGATATTACAATGGAGTTTGTTCAAGCAGAAAGGTAGACATTTCTGTTCATACTTGGCTTCTTAATTTTTTTGAAGTTTATACTTGGCTTTTTAAAGTCTTTTTTTGGATTACTTTGAGATGAAAGTCTGTGAGTGGATGTTTGGGGATTTTATTTTGATCTAATATTTCAAGTATGTTTGTGCAATTTTCAAATACTATGAATGAAAACAACAGAAAATATCAGAGAATATCAGTTTTCTGTTTTGCTCGAATAGACACAAAACTACATCAAACAATGAAGGTTTGCGTTTACAACAGGACTGGTACGAGAACACTGTGTTTTTTTACAAAATTTCTGACTGCAAATTGTATATCCATTTTGGTTAGCATTCTACAACACTGTGCCCTGTAATGTTTCAAATTTAGTTTATTAAGCAGAGAGGAGGATGTACTGGGTGTTTGAATTCATTTGACCATGAGTGCTAGAAAAAGAGTGCTAGCCTGTAGCTAGTCTCTCACATGGTCGTCCACTGAAGTTAAGCTAAGGCTGCTGTTGTATGTGGTGTTAATGAGACTAGTAGGGGGCACTCAACCTGCGGACCGTGTGCCCCCAGTATATTGATGGGGATTCTATTCTGCTCAGTGAGCACCGTCTTTTGGATGAGACGTTTAAACCGAATTCCTGACTCTCTGTGGTTATTAAAAATCCAAGGATGTCCTTCGATAAAGTGTAGGGGTTTAACCCCACCGTCTGTCCATCGTGGCCTCCTAAACATATCATAATTTGTTTCATCACATCTCCTTTCCACCAATCAGCTGGTGTGTGGTGTGCAGTCTGGCGCAACATGGCTGCCGCGCGTCATCCAGGTGAATTCTGCACACTGGTGGTGGATGAAGAGATTCCCCAAAAAATGTGTAAAGTGCTTTGAGTGTCCAGAAAATCGCTATATAAATGTAAGGAGTTATTAAAAACGGTTGAATGCACAGTTGAAGTAGTCAAAAATCTTATGATGAAACGTAACAATTTTACATATTGTCAGAAAAAACTCTAATTAATAAAGGTGTGCACCCAAACACCACTCCTACCCTTCATAGAAGTATGAGCAAATAATACTAAAACGTACAAATGTTATTGTACAAATTTAGATTAATTAAAAAGTAATGAATTTTCATTGGTATTTCACATTGTCCATTTGTGATCGCTTTTGGAAATTTGTATTTTAATAGGTGTAAACAGGGCCTAAGAGTCAAAATGGCCGAGAACCACTGCTTTAAATGATCTATAACTCTTATTACTGATTGCAACTTATTTCAGTTGGGGGAACAAAGATCAGAAACACTCACATTTCTGTATCATCAGAATGTCATTTTTTCCTTGGACATACTTCTAGTATTGCTAACATGCCTTCTTTGGAGTCCTCTACACACTGAAACCCCACAGCGGGCTCTTTATACACCTCAATCTCACTTGCATACTTGATTTAACATGTGTGTACCTCTGAGAAGCTGTGTGGAATACTGAGCTCGTGGCATCACTTATTGTTCTAGGACAGCCGTGCTGTTAGTTAGCTCTCTACATGATGCTTCTCCTTTAAGTGATTTGCATAGTATGCCTGCTATATGTGCTGAGGTTGTGATGATACACTGCGTTTGAGGTTTCATATAAATCATCAAAGCTTCACTACACCTCGAATATTCTGTTGAAATGTTAGCTAATCATCTCACGTCAGGCACTATGTTTAGCACAACTAAAATTGGACTTTTCGTCTTCTCGTTTGCAGGACGGCCAACTCTACGCAGGATGAGATGGGAGCATGACAGGTTAGTGAACCCTGAGGGCATCGTATTGCTCTCACACAGATGCCACCAGACATTTTGGGACGGACAGGTGGGGGGCGGGACGACTGGAACGGCGTGCCTCGCAAAATGCCCATAGTACTGTACTGTAGACCTTGCGTCCCGCTCGCCGTGGCTCTGGGTGCTTCACAGACTTGGCAGTGACTGAGAAATGTGAACAGATCACCAAGACATAATGAGAGGAGACAAAGTGCAAAATAAAACCCAGTGAAAGTTACATTTCCAGTCAATTTTCAGTCTGTCCCTCCCTTGGTGCTGTTCAGTTCAGAGGCCACTATTTTTTAACAGTCTTTCCAATACCGACTTACACAATGGAGTCTTTAATCTCCGAGCCTAGTCGTACGCGAGGTCGTGGGCAAGTCGGTGAGATCTCCACATGGCTCTCCTTTAAGTTAACAGTCAGCAGTCTCTTTTCCGACTCGGAGAAGCTCTTGCTGTTTTCGGGAGAGGAGCATTCGTGGGTTGGAGTGCTGCAGATGTAGTTGTCATTAAGAGTCTGGTAGCCCTTGTGGTCGGACACTGAGGGCGGGATGTTGTTACCATTTAATGGAAGGCTTTCAGTGTGCTTCCCTGGAATTCGCGGCTTCTTCTGTTGCATGTTAGGACACTCACTTTCCTTCAACATGGACTTCATCCTATCTCGATTCCTGTACGCCACAAAAAGCGACAGCACCACTAGGGAGAACACCAGTAAGGCACACACAACAATCAACTCATTCCAGTATGTTTTGGTTTTTTGTGGTGACCACGTTTCGCCGGGTAAGATAATGGCCTCTCCTTTGGTGACTAGCTGTGTTCGGGAACGTCCAGTGAGGGTGGTGCTTTCGTGCTCCGCTTTAACACAGTAATTGGCCAGAAGTTGCTGATAGTTGCCTTCTTCAGACCAACATGCGTAGTTTTCCTGCCTGTCCACTTGGGCTACAACCACCAGACCGCCATCGGGACTTGGGTAGACAAAACGCTCGGCGGTATCACTGTACTTCCATCGTCTCACAGCTAAATTGGATCGCAGTGCGCAGGGTAGAACTGTAAATGTGTTGGCTGGGATTTCTAACACATGACATGCTGGAACACCTGTGGATTAGATGGTTTTATTAGTTGCTAATAAATCAAACATTTAAACTTGCATATTTGCAAACCACCGTGCAACTGCTTCAATTACTTGCAGACTATCAGAGCTTGTTGCCGGAGGCGTTATGTAAATGCCATAGTGCTTTTGTAACTGGCACAGCTTGCCTAAGCCTCATGCACTCGGTGCTTCTTTGTGGTTGGTTGAAAACAAAGTCTTCAAATATCGATTCATGCAGAGTTTAGGTGTTCTAAGCATGGCTGTTACTCACGTGGTCTTGCTGAACGGGGACTGGGCATTTTGCAAATGGTAGTGTTGGCATCTTCGACATCTTGTTGCCATTGACTAGAGAGTAAAATGCAGAGTTATGGCTCAAATTGAATATATATAAACAATTGCTTCAAAATTTACAAAGGTTTTGGGATTAGTAGGAATTTTTTATGAAATTAATACTTTTATTTGGCTAGTAAGTATTAATACCAGCATGTTTCATGTTCTTTTGGTTTTTCAGCCCAATATTGTGTAAAAAAAAAAAAAAAAGAGTACAGATTATATATATTTTACTGGAAAATACCAAAAATGAAAATATCGATATCGATATGTTCTTAAAAAAAAGTGGTGTTTGTGCATTCCTAATTTTAATTACGTTTTTATTTTGAACTTCCTATTCATTCTGTAAAAATATATATTTAAATAAAACTTATTTTAATGTTAAACTGTCCTGATTATAATAAATAATTATAATTATATGTTAGGCGCCACGGTGGCCTAGTGGGTAGCACGTTCGCCTCACAGCAAGAAGGTCGCTGGTTCGATCCCCGGCTGGGTCAGTTCTGTGTGGAGTTTGCATGTTCTCCCCGTGGTTGCGTGGGTTTCCTCCGGGTGCTCCGGTTTCCCCCACAGTCCAAAGACATGCGGTACAGGTGAATTAGGTGAGCTAAATTGTCCATAGTGTATGTGTGTGAATGAGAATGTATGGATGTTTCCCAGAGATGGGTTGTGGCTGGAAGGGCATCCGCTGCGTAAAACAAATGCTGGATAAGTTGGCGGTTCATTCCGCTGTGGCGACCCCGGATTAATAAAGGGACTAAGCCGAAAAGAAAATGAATGAGTGAATGAATTATATGTTAATGCAGTGGAATTAAAATAATTTGGTGCATCCAAAATACAGAGAGAAAAAAGCCTGAAAATCATAATTAATGTGTGTTAAGGGCAAAAAAAAAATCTTTTGAAATATTAGTAAAACTTTTATGTAAATTTGGCTGATATTTAAAATATTAAGGTTGAAATACATGATGTTTATAAATTAATAACTTACATTTATGTACTCCAGGGTTTATAAATGAATCTTTTTATTTAATTTTGAATTTTTTAACATATTTGTTTCAAAATAGTGATAGACTCGAGTAGATTTCGTTTTTTTTTATTTATTTATTTTCATTTACTTTTTCCTGTGGTACTTGCATTCATGTATTTTCTAAACTTGTTAGTATGCTGATTTGTGTGCATGCAGTAATTCAGCAAGTGACATACAGTAAATATACTAACCTCCTAGTGGATGCATGCTTGACATTTGAACACTGCTTCCCTGTCCATGCGCAGTATGGATCTCTCGACAACACACACTCTCCACAGCTCTGGTAGTTGGAGCAGTTGGCAAGAGGGATTTCCACCAGCCCAGAATAGCTGGACACAAACAACAGTCCCTGAAATGCAAACACAACAGAAATGAAACACCTTCTTAAAACAAACAATCGTACTTCCAGTGCTGAAAGAAGTTTGGTACGCGTACATTAAATGCTAATAGATGATAATTGCAGTGACAGCGGTATTAATCCCTTTTAAAACAGTTCCTACAATGTAACGCATACACAGAGTAGAGTATAGACAGAGCAGATACTGTTTGTTTCCCATCTGTTCACTTTTCCCAAGAGAGAAAACATGGATGCAATTATCTCCTTTCCAGGCCTCTATATCTCTACAGCTGAAGGGTCTCTTTGTCGGCCACGCAGTCATTTCAGTAAAGCATTACGTTCTCTAGTGTGCATAACAAGTACAAAGAATGTAAATGAGTTTAAGAAGAAAATGAAGTACCTTCTCATCATCCAGTTCAATGTGCTGTACAGATTGAGGCTCAGGAAAAATCACCACCTCTTCAATGATATACATCTTGTTTTTAACGTTGATGGCTTTGTGGATCCTCCCGTCATCTAAAACATGAGCCAAAGTGATGTGAGATGATGTGCTTGAGGGCTTGGTTCATGTTGTTTACATGCTGCAAGTGGAAAGTGGCTTTCAGCAAGGCTAAGAAATGAAGTCTAGCTTAGTGGAAAACGAAGAGAACTCATAAAACTCTTTGAAGCTGGAAGAAAAGCAAGATTCTTTGTACTATGCACTATTTGATGCATACATTTTAAGGCCTCTAAATGATCAATAAGATGCTGAAAATCCAGTTACATAAAATCTACTAATTGGTTTCTGCCTTCTGATACTTTTCAAGCAAATAAAAAAGCTTTTGATACATTTTCGTTCTTGTTAACTGGAAAAATGTCCACCTTTAGGCCATGGTTCACATGTTGTTACTGAGTTTTAAAAAGTATACAATTATAAAAAGTACATATCTTAATGACATTTGTACTATTTTAAGATGTACATTTATTGCCTTTAATTTATTATAAATTTAAAAAAATGTAACACATCAGCAGGGCCAGATTAACCTATGGGTATTATGGGCACAGGCCCAGGGGCCAGTGCGCACCTGAGGCCCCTGCTAGGGGGAAAAATTTCAATTTTGAAGTGTCAATTTTGGCTAAGTGCAAATAGCGCACCTCGTTAATTCTAACCCATCTCTGTCTGATTGACAGAGACAACATGATTAAAGAGCGCAACTGACAGCACTGTGAGTGTTGTAGCTTAGAAGTGGATGGCAATATATTTTGACGTGATCGATCATGAACATGATTCGAATCCAGCATCTGTTAAAAATGTTTTTCTTTTTTCTTTTTTCTTTTTTCATCACGAGGAAGACATGTAGGAATCATTAATAAGTGTGTGTATTATGAAAGACTCAGATTGATAGAACTGGATTGGAGAGGTGTTATATCCAAATCATATGCATTATAAGTTTTTAGAAGCTATACATTAAAATACATTTAAATATTTTTTATAACATTTATATGGCGCCACGGTGGCCGAGTGGGTAGCACGTTCGCCTCACAGCAAGAAGGTCGCTGGTTCGATCCCCGGCTGGGCCAGTTGGCATTTCTGTGTGGAGTTTGCATGTTCTCCCCGTGGTTGCGTGGGTTTCCTCCGGGTGCTCCGGTTTCCCCCACAGTCCAAAGACATGCGGTACAGGTGAATTGGGTAAACTAAATTGTCCGTAGTGTATGTGTGTGAATGAGAATGTATGGATGTGTTTCCCAGAGATGGGTTGTGGCTGGAAGGGCATCCGCTGCGTAAAACAAATGCCGGATAAGTTGGCGGTTCATTCCGCTGTGGCGACCCCGGATTAATAAAGGGACTAAGCCGAAAAAGAAAATGAATGAATGAATGAATAACATTTATATATAACTTGAACAAGTATAATAAAATCCATTTATTTTCACTAGTTTTATTAGTATTTTTTTTCAAAGTGTGCTTTAAATGCTTTACAATATGTAAAATCTTTGTAGACTATAAATATATGTACTTTATATCATTTATTTTAAAAATGTGGACAATACATTATGGATTAATTTTATTTAAAAATATATATTAATCTTATTTTTTAATTCAACTGTATGGGTGCGTTCAGGTATGGGGCCCTACAATACATTGTGGCCAGGGGCCTCTGAATTCTTAATCCGGGCCAGCACAATAGTTATGCTATACATCAGGCTTTTTAGTTTAGTTCACCCCAAAATTTAAATTCTGTCATTATTTACTTCACCCTATACTGTACTTGTTTCAAACCTTTTATTTTTATTTTGTTGAACACAAAAGAAGATATTTAGAAAAATGCTGCAAACCTGTAAACATTGACTTCCATAGTATTTGTTTTCCCTACTGTGAAAGTCAGTGTTTACAGGTTTTCAGCTTTATTCAAAATATATTTTTTAGTGGTCAACAGAAGAAAGGTTTGGAACCACTTGAGGCTAGGCATGGGACGATAACCATTTTCAAGCGATACCGCGGTTTGGAAAAGTCAAGGTTGTTGTCCTTGCTTTTAGGACAACAGTATATCCAGAAAAAAAACGTATCCAAAAAATGCCGTTTTAAACTGTAAAGTGTTTTTATAGCAAATGAAGAAAGCAGAAGTCAGTGATTTATTTTCATTATTTAGCCTGACATATGAAATATGTTAAATGTTTCTCAAAATACTATATAATGTGTTTTTTTTTTTACCCAGACACTTAAAAAGAATATATTTTAGAGCAGTAATCACAATATCGTCAAACGGTGAAACTGTGATATTTTTATCCAAGGTTATCATACCGTCAGAATCTCATACCGACCCAATCTTACACCGACCCAGTCATTGTTGATTTTGGGGTGTAAATCTAATTATTTTAATATCCCCTTATTTATTATCAAACTTAAACTTATTACTTAGTACTTTGTGCATAATACTATTGTTAATATTATATTAAATATTAATAATATTATTTTGTAATTCTAAAAATGGAATGGATGGATCGATTGATTGATTGACTGATTTATTTTTATTTTTTGCAGTTTGTCATAGTTTTATTTCCCAAATGTAAGATCCTGTCCTTGAAATATCTTATATTTAAACCCTAATAGTGACTGGGGCAATAATTAAAAAGCCTTTAATGAAATAATAGTATGACATCAGATTTGCTCTGGTTTACTGTATAATATCTCGATTCGGCACACTTGACGCTGAGTATTAGTTCAAGCTGTCTAGTTTTACAGGATTGTGTATATGTTCTCAATTATTGTAATGATCATATACCTCATTGAAAATATATTAAATACACAATTTCACCCGAAAAATTATAGTGTGTAACAGTACGTGTATATGCTTGACAGCTGTCTGTCTACTCTATTTATACCTTTTTATGATTTTGATTAATGTAATTGTGAGAAGCACTATATAAAAAATAATTAAATATGCTGAGAATGTTAAGCTACATATGCATATGTGGTGGTGTAAGAGCTCACCTGTGCCAATGAAAAGCACATCATAGGCCTTGTAGAGAGCCTGTACTCTGTGCACAGCGAGCTGCGTGTAGCGCACATTTCGTTTCAGCAGCAGAGGCTGACTGCGAATCACATTATCCATGAGGAAGTGGTCTTTCACAAAATTCAGGACTCTATCAGGCATATGCAGGGAAGAGGAGATCCCTTGGGCTCGGGCCGTGTTAGTGATGCACTGTGGGAAGATGGAAAAAAAGAGATGCCTCAGAAACACTGCACTGTGTCTCTGCCTGTCTCATGGTATCTTTGACTCAGTGATATTTGGTGCCTTTGGTATTTGGTAGCAGAGTGAATACAAATCAATCTAACTTTCAACACAAACTCCAAAGTCATATGAATTTTATTGAAAAGTTCTTGAAAATACCCGGATGACCCAAGCTCATGGTCAAATAAGCTCTAGGCTAGACTCTGATAATGTGAAATTTTCATTGGATCGCCAATATACAAAAAATGTTCCGTAATGTCATCACAAAAATTATTATTACACAAAATTATTATATTATATAACAATATTATTACACAAAAAATATTATTAGTAGTAGTATTACAGACTTGTTGTGTGTGTAAGAACAGATTTATGCCATAATTATTTATTTATTGATTGATTTTTTTGCAGTAGCAAATGTCACGGATTCAGTGATTTCCTAACATCATGTCCTGTCTTTCATTTTTTTGATTAATCGTGACAGTTTTAATGCCAAATGTGTGTGTTTATATACTGTTAAATGATTAGCCCACTGATGAAATTTTGATTATTTTTCAAATATTTCCAAAGTAATTCCCCCAAAATATATCTCCCAAAATATTTTTTTCCCAATATTCATTCATTCATTTTCTTGTCGGCTTAGTCCCTTTATTAATCCGGGGTCACCACAGCGGAATCAACCGCCAACTTATCCAGCATATTTTTACGCAGCGGATGCCCTTCCAGCCGCAACCCATCTCTGGGAAACATCCATAAACACTCATTCACACTCATACACTACAGACAATTTAGCTTACCCAATTCACATGTACCGCATGTCTTTGGACTGTGGGGGAAACAGGAGCACCCGGAGGAAACCCACGCAACCACAGGGAGAACATGCAAACTCCA
>CAIGQQ010032409.1:347381-371171 GCA_903798035.1 Danio albolineatus
ATATATATATAAATATATATATATTAAAAAAACGAGCTTTAACACTTAAAAAAGAATATAACACTGAACTTAATTTGTTAAGTTGAATTAGCTTTTTGTATTGCACAGAGCAGTAACGATGGCATGTTCATGACTTTAATTCCCAGGAATTATTTAGTGAAGCTCTAATTGTGAACATAACTAGATAAAATATTATACAAAGGCTTGTTATGACAATTTCTGTCCACAAGAGGGAACTATAAGCTTCTGTCAGTGCCAAAAAACTGGTGCATCTGCCAATGGAAATGCTGATCATGATGGCAACATTGAGTGAAATCTGTTACATACTCTCTTATGAAAAGATTGAGATTTGTACTGGGACTGCAGCTTCTATCACATGTTGTGCATTAAGTGAGTAGAGCAGTGTGTTTTTCTGATTGGGGCCCTGAGGAGGGCTTTGACTCTGGTTCTTATAAGCGAGGATAATTTAAGGATTTAATGTCCGTAAGAAGAGAAAGCACAGCCAGTTATGAGAATTTACCCATTAGTGGATAATGTTATGCATCTGTTTTGTTTTTAATGTTACATAATACTTAAATGGATATTTCTACCAAAAGATTCTCTCATCATGTACTCATCCCGCATTTGTTCCAAACCTGTTGTTTATTTCTTCTTTTGAACAATAATGAAGATATAGTTGTGAGGAAAAAACTACTTTTGACTTTTATAGTTTTTTTTTTGTTTGTTTCTAAACGTCGCTGGTTGTTTTTTCCTCTAACATTCTTCAGAACATCTTTTTTTTTTTGTTCAACAGAAGAAAGAAATTCATAAATGTTTAGAACCGCTTGAGTGTAAATACATAGCGAGGACTTTTTCCATCTCTTTAAGAAAATACAAAGGAAAATACATGTTATACAATGCAAGGGATGCCTTTCTTTGAGGTCTTGTCTTGTTTCTAGTCCAAACATCCAAAAATGTCGAAATCTAGAAGCATTTTAAAGACAAGCAAAACATGTTGATATGATTTTTTAAAAAAGTAAGTCAAAATTATGTTAGTTTTACCTCAAAACAAACTAAATAATCTGCCAGTGGGGTAAGCAAAATAATCTAAAAACAGGCTTACCGTGCTTACTCCATTGGCAGATTATTTTGTGTGTTTAAATGAAAATCTTGCTTAATTTAGACTTTGTTTTTCAGAAAACAAAACCATTTTTTTAATTGTCTATAAAATGCTTCTTTATTTAGGTATTTATAGATATTTGAACCAGAAACAAGACAAACTTTTAAGTAAGAAAGGCTTTTTTCACGAGTCTAAAAGTCTAAATCTTCTTTTTATAAACAAACTTTTCTAATATGCAGTTCAGTTCAATCGAAATTTGGTGCTCATGTATGTATACAAAGACACTGCTGAACTGCTGAAGACAAGTTGAACTAAATGTAACAAAAATATTAGTTTAAAAACAAATAGCCAACACTATCTAAAGAGAAAAAGACATTTAGAAAGTCATTTGCACAGTAAATTACAAAAAGGAAAGGATGCAGGATAATAAACCCTACGACACAGGTAAAGAAGAACAAAGTCACACCATAAATCAACTAAATATTTTTTTGTTTGCTTTTCAGGACAGCTTCAAGCTGAACTTCATACGAACACCTGGAAAAACAAATGGCCAAAGAGATAAAATCAAAGCCGTGAACAGCATGGAAAAGTTTGGGAAAAAAGCAGGACAAATGGGAAGTACAAATGGCCAGAACGACAGCCAGAGGTACGTGAAGCAGAGCTCCCAATAGCACCATATTTATTCATCCATCTCAGCTGTTCTCCAAAGAAAATCAGCTTTCCTCTAATTATAATATTATTGTAATCCAGCACGCAGGGCAACGCCTTCCTTTACCAGCAGGACGGCAACAACACATTCCAATAAAATCTTTTAAAGGGAAACTCCTTTATTCATTGAACAGCAGAGTTTTGGCCATGTGAATCTATACAGCTGAAGGCCACATGCTTTTTACCTAATTTTGTTGTGCCTCATATATGTGTAGAATCTGGTGTAGATTTGCAAATTTACTGTCGCTGGAGTCTTACAGCATTGCATATAGATGGGAGTCAGTATTATTCTAAGAGCATGCAATAGTTTTGTTATCTGCCCCTTTAAATGCTCAAGCGATTTCAATCAGGATGGATTCTGATGGGCTAATCAATATTTTTATTGTTCATTTGCTGGAGCAGGAAATGGTTTGAAACTGATTCCAACAAAATAGTTTCTTTGTTTTACACAATAACAAAATGTTATTGTTGTTCTGTGTGCAGTCTTTTATTTCTTAACCATTGTTAGAACAATTTTTGGAGCTATGGTGGGGTGTGAACAGATCTTTAGGCTGAGAGATCTCAATCAAACTGCCGAAAGTTGAAAAAACACATTCAAATAGAAAAACATAACAAATTGAGAAAGCATCTTCATCAATTTGACAACACACACACACATGAAAATTCAGAAATGCGTTACAAATAGCTCAAAAAATGTCAGGGGACCCTAAAAATGGATGAACCCGACTGCTTGCATTTTAGATTTGGCGCTGCTGTCAGAGATCTGTTCTCCGACAACATATGCATGTGTTGTCAAAATGTGAAAGATGTTTTGTCAATTTTTAAGAGTTTTTGTATTTGCATGCGCTTTCTTGCAGCATGATTTAGCTCTCTCGGCCACTGTACTTTTCTCTATAATCCCTGAAGGTCATAAAAAATCATACAGCATACTTTCTACGAGCCATCATATAAAACTTACATTTTCTAAAAAAATTGAATGACCAGAATATCAATCTTTGACAGTTGACAGTTAATATTTGATGAATGCCAGCCCAACATGCAAATTTAGTTGACTTAGTAAATACATTTTTAGAGGAAAACATTCCAGATATTTTCTTGTTTTATCTTGGTATGTATATGAACGAGGATTAACAAGGCGGATTTTTATTGGTCTTAAATCCATATTTAGGCAGCATCAAAGTAATCCACAAGGCTCCAGGACAAACTGTAATTATGAGCCTGGACCAAAAAAACAGATGTAAGTATTTTTTGGAAATTAAAATGTACACATCATATGAAAGTTGAATTAGGAAAGCTTTCCAATATTTGGCCTAGATACAGCTAACTGAATATCTGGGATCTAAGGGTGCAAAAAGGTCTACAGAGAAAATCACCTTTAAAGTTGTTCAAATGAAATAACAGTTGACAACAGCTTTGTGGGCAATGAGTTTGATTCCTGAATCGCAGACTTTTCCCTTCTTTCTCCATCTTCACTATCTGTCAATATACTGTCCTGTCATAAAAAAATCCAAAATGCCAAAATAAAAACAGTAATAAATGTAAATTTTCCTTGTAATAACCCGAAAAGTTGAATTAAACCAAGGAAAGCACTGCACCAGCTTCCACATAGTATTTGTCATTCACTCCAAATTTGAAATCAAAGGATTACAGCTTCTGCTCATTGTCATTCTGAGTGTAAACGATATGGTACGCTTTCAAATCCAAACCCCAGGCGCTATTCAGAAAGAATCTTGAAACAATAATGAACTGTTGCAGAACGTAAACGGATAGTCTGACATGCATCACAGTTTCCACTGGAATTTGACATGGTCATCAGTGCAAAAGTGCACCAGTATCCATATTGAAGTGACACTTGATTGGAGGTGAGGTAGAAGTCAACAAGAAAAGAAACCAAAATCCGAGAGCAAGCGAGCGCCATTCTCAGACTTCAGAAGCAAGACAAGAAGGCAAATGAATCTTGCAGATGTTGCACTCCGATCATGCAGCATTCAGATCAGACAGGGTCAGACGGGGCAACTTAAAGACTCTCTTAAAATTCAGATCACTCCCTTGCGCACAAACACGCTGCTTTGAGATGAAGAGCACAAGCAGAGGAAATTAAATTTCAGAAAATTCAAAGATGTGATAGGAAAGGGCTTGCGCACTGGCCTACGTTCATTGCTTTGTTGCGTGCTGCATCACAGAATAATTAAGTCAACTAATGGGCTTTGCAGGAGTCATTACATTTGTTTACTATGTAAGATGAGATAAGATACAATAATGAGAAAATGCAAGCATAAACACAATCGTTGCAAACCTTTCCCTGTGGCTGGGCTCCAGCGGATCTGGCAGAGGGGATATGGGACATGCTAAAAAGGGAACCTGGGATAATGTTTAAGGTACTGGATGCAAATAAGCAGGCCACATTCGACTGGCATGGCAACCATTTAACTGTCAGGAGGAATTTCATGCAGCCTGTGTGATAATCCATATTACAAGGCAAGAAGACAGGAGAGCGTGAAGCTCCTATCGGCTGCCGCTTGGTAAATTAGCTGGTGTGAAAACGGAAAGCATTAGTTAATTATGCTTAGTGAAGCTGGTTCGAAAAGCCTTTTAGAATGAGCCACAAGGCAATCGGTGAATGTTTCTATTCGCCACTGTCATCACCAAGTTAGCCCAGACCAAAGTTAGCATAAGTAGCACAGAAAGTCATGGCTAGTAGAGTCCTTAACTACATCATCTGGATGCAATTTCTTTTCTCCATTGACTGTAATTTAAAATTGTGTACTCTGGATTTTGTTAGTAACGTCAGAATAGTACTTGTTAAATTTTTTTGTGTCTTTTGTACAACACTAAAATAAAACTTAATTTAAAATAAAATATGTGAGACAATTAGTTAACCTATTTCTGCTTTTCTAAATGAAAGTTGTCTGTTGTTCTTGAATTGATGTTTAAAACAAATAGATGAAGGGAATAAACAACTCAGAATGTGAGTTTTTCATTCTGAAAGAACCGGTGGTTTGAAGGAATCAGTTTATTCAATCATTCAATGACTCTCTCATTCAGACAGGTGATTGTTTTGTGTCAAACCTGTTATTGCAATAAATTGACTGTGTGACTGATTCAATGGCTAACTCATAAAGAGAGTAACTTGTTTTATTCCTAAATGACTTGATGGTTCATCTTATTATGTGAGTGAATAGTTAAGTAGCTTAATTATATAGATTTAAAATCATTTAGATTTTAAATAAATCAGTGGTTTGTACAACTTTGTGAATAAATCATTTACGAGTGTATGATGAAGACTAAATTTGCTAAATAAGGAGCCAGTTGTTTAGATCCTGAATGTAATCAAAGGTTCAGTGAAGCAGTTGAATCAATGATTTCATGACTGAATCAGTGGTTTGGACTGAGAAAGAGTAACTTGTTTTTTTATGGAATGATTGAGCGGCATTGACACGGTGGCACAGTAGGTAGTGCTGTCGCCTCACAGCAAGAAGGTCGCTGGTTCGAGCCTTGGCTGGGTCAGCTGGCATTTCTGTGTAGAGTTTGCATGTTCTCCCCATAGTTGCGTGGGTTTCCTCCATGTGCTCCGGTTTCCCCCACAAGTCCAAAGACTAAAGGCTAAAATTGTCCGTAGTGTATGAGTGTGAATGAGGGTGTATGGATGTTTCCCAGAGATGGGTTGCAGCTGGAAGGGCATCTGCTGCTTAAAACATATGCTGGATAAGTTGGCGGTTCATTCCGCTGTGGCGATCCCAGATTAATAAAGTGACTAATCCGAAAATAAATGAATGAATCAATGATTGAGTGGCTTGAACTGTTTCAGTGCACAATTCAATAATATCTCACATGGAGAGATGTATTTATTTCACTTCTAGTTAAATCAGTGGTTAGCAAGAATAATTTGAAGCAGTGATTCAATGTCTAAGACGAATCACCTGCTTTATTAATGAAATGATACTTTAAGCAAATCAATTTAACCAATGATCCCATGACTCCATGTAATGAACCAGTGGTCTGACCTAATCGACTATGACAATGATTCAACGACTCACTCATAAGAGATTTTAATTTACTTTTTTTAATGATTTAATCGATTGGATCTTTTGAGTGAATAATGACGAGTGAATAACGACTCACTCAAAGAGGTTCTTTTTTATTTCTAAATAAATCAGTGACTTGATTGAATCATTTGAAGAAATGACTCTTGAAGAGCCACTTGCTTCGCTCCTCACTCCATTGAAAAGAGCTCCAAGTAATGTGTGTTTTATGCATGTGTGTGTGTGTATAATGTGTATTTTCAGCTGCCTCTCAAGTCAATGGATGAATGCTAATATTTGCTGAGCACTGATAAGAACTGGAGTCGGACCAAGTAAAAGGAGTGCTCTGCATTGAGGAATGTGTCTTTGAAACACAAGCCTCCTAATCTCTCTGAAAGGCAGTGGTCCTCTCTCACTTTGGTGTGACCCATGAAGCGATCACACGACCATGTGAACAGGCACACACACCCTGTCCCACATTTGCGCACTAATATTAACACGCACATACATAGTAGGGCATGTATTCACTTTCACTTCTTTGTGGGGTGTCTAAGTGTGTGTACATATATGCAGTTTGGCTATTGCTGTAGGGGGAAAGGCCCTCATTCAGCCTCTTTTGACATTGTGTTAACGCTGAAATGTCCCTCACCTTACACACGCGGCCGATGCGTGACACAATAGTGTTGTCAAAGAAATCGAACTCCTTTCCTGCTTCACTGAAGAAGAAGTAAATCTTATCATCATCGCCCACTGCATTGCCTTTGGGCAAACTCTCCTGAATGTAGGCTGAGCCCACAAAAGCGGGGTCTGTGGGAAAAAATAAAAACAAATGTCAATCCAAGCCGCAGACTGTACAGCGAAACAGCAGCGTTAAAAAATTAATGCTGACTTTATGTCTTAAATATAGCTACTGATTCACCTGAAACTCCTTTTACATGACAATCTCCTGTTGTAATTACTAACAGAAGATCTTTTGTTACACTATCAAAGTGCTCTGTATTGATTTTGCATACATGGCTTTCATCAACTTATATTAATACAACAATATTAAACTGTTTCTCCGTAGTCTCTAGTAAAGCAAGAAGGGTTTGACTGTAAAAACTGGCACTAATTTGATTTGTTTTGTTCTCTGTAGTCTTGCTTTACATGAATAATTGTGTCTCAGTGGTACTTCATGGGACTTATTTACTTGCATGCTATACCTTAGTGTCTAAATCACTTTTCTATTTCAAATCACAAACTATTTTTCAATGACTTTCTATTATATTGAAAGAAAAATAAAGGTAAAAATTTGAACAAAAAAAGCACAAAATAAAATTTCAAAAACCACAATAAAAAGCCTGTCAATACAAGTGTTAATACATAATATAGTAACATTTTATTTTGATGGTCCATTTCAATATTAGTAGACTGTCTGCTTAATATCTGCTGATACTTCTCCTTCAACAGACATTTAACTGACTGTAAGAAACTTTGCAAGTACATGTCAACTTACACTAACCCTAAACCCAACCTTAACCCTAATCTAACAGTCTACTTATAATATAATGAGAAATAGTTGGCATGTAGATGCAATGTAGTTAAATTCAACAAACGGGCCATCAAAATGAAGTGTGACCCGTAATATAAGTGTACAATGACAAAATATTTACAGTAGCAAAATTAAATATACATGGAAAAAACACTATGTTTTTGCGAGGCACAATTTACAGTAAGCCAATTTAATAAAAAGAAAGCATGTTTGATCTTAAAAGAATTCTAAGGACTTCATTTAATCACCTTTGGCTATTGTATCATATTGGACTGTGCACCTTTTTACAGCCACTCTTTAACATTAAATACAAAGTGCTGAAGATAACATATCCAATCAGTCAAGTGTTTTTCTATCATTTTTTCCAATAAATATTGTTTTTAAGCTATTTCACTCTACATGTACTGTAAGTGACAACAGTGAGGGAAACAAACAAGTTTTAAAGTTTGCATTAATATGGAGATTTTTTAAATTATTATTTTTATTTCAAATACAACATGAAAAAAAAAAGGTTGAAATTTTTGCTGCATTCTTATCATTGCAATAGTGCATGTGCTCTTACCTTGAAGCCAGTTCAGTGAGTTTTCAGTCTTTAATGCTGTGCCCTGGCCAAGACTTTTGTAAATGATGGGTTCGTTTCCTTGGAAATTACTGACAGTGCCAGCATACAGTTCTCCATCTGGAAAAAAAAAAAACAGACATTAATAAAGAAAATTGGGAAATAAACGTTTATCACTTTTTTTTATCACATATAGAAAAAAAAACAACAACAACAACGTCTATCCAAACCAGTGCTATTAACTAAAACAATTCAGTGGTAACACTATTTCTGGTCCCTTTTTAAACATTCTGTTGACTACAATTTACTTTAACTTCTTACTTGACCTGCTTAATAGTTGGACAGTAAACCTGGGTACCAATAAAACATTCACAAAACCTAAGAAAAAAGTAAGGCTGCTCTCAGTTGAGTACGTGAGCACTGAATGACCGCTTTCTACCTAGATGTCACATCTTCAAAATTGCAAATAATCATTTCAAAATCTTTATACATTTTTATAAATTTACATTAAGTATTTGAGATTTAAATAGCCACATTCTCACACTAAAAACTCTAAAATGTACATTTTGTTACAATAGAGGTACTGTTTTTTTTTTGCAATTGGTGGGTTGACATGCATTCTGGGATACCTGCTGAACATTGCAAGTTTGCACAAGTCATCTGTTGGTGTATCTTTGATAAAAGGGGCAAAGCGAGAACACATGTAGGCATATGAACTCTACTTGGCTGGATGTGAACGCAAGTAAAGACAAGAACATTAATTTTCACTGGCCCTCCAGGACCAAGTTTAAAGGGATAGTTCAGTCTAAAAATACAATTGATTATCTCCACTTGTTCCAAACCTATCTGAGATTCATTCTTCTGTTGAATACTAAAAAGATATTTTGAAGAAGGTTTGAAAATAGTAACCAATGACTGATGTCAATGGCTACTGGTTTACGGCAATAGCTCATGTTTTTTTTTTTTAATGTGTTCACCAGTAAAAAGAAACTCATAAATGTCTTGATTCACTTAAAAGTGAGTAAATAATAATTAATATTAAAATAACATTTAAGGTGTTACCAAGTGTTTTCCAGTAATTAAAATAAAGCTGAAAAAATAAATAAATAAATAAAATAAAATAAAATAAAATAAAATAAAATAAAATAAAATAAAATAAAATAAAATAAAATAAAATAAAATAAAATAAAATAAAATAAAATAAAATAAAATAAAATAAAATAAAATAAAATAAAATAAAATAAAATAAAATAAAATAAAATAAAATAAAATAAAATAAAATAAAATAAAATAAAATAAAATAAAATAAAATAAAATAAAATAAAATAAAATAAAATAAAATAAAATAAAGGGCGCCACGGTGGCGTAGTGAGTAGCACGTTCGCCTCACAGCAAGAAGGTCACTGGTTCGAGCCCCGGCTGGGTCAGTTGGCATTTCTGTGTGGAGTTTGCATGTTCTCCCTGTGGTTGCGTGGGTTTCCTCCGGGTGCTACGGTTTCCCCCACAAGTCCAAAGACGTGATATAGGTGGATTGGGTAAGCTAAATTGTCCGTAGTGTATGTGTGTGAATGTGTGTGTATGAATGTTTCACAGAGATGGGTTGCGGCTGGAAGGGCATCCGGTGCGTAAAAAATATGCTGGATAAGTTGGCGGTTGATTCCGCTGTGGCGACTCCGGATTAATAAAGGGACTAAGCCGACAAGAAAATGAATGAATGAATGAAAATAAAAAATGATAATAATAAAATAAAATAAAATAAATAAATAAATAAATAAATAAATAAATAAAAAATAAGATAAAATAAAATAAAATAAAATAAAAGTAATACATTTTAATACATCTTTTGTTAACACAGTGATGCAAATGTGGTAAACACCAATGTTCGTGTAGCACATACCAGCCATGATGGCAGTGGACTTGTATTTAGGGTTGAAGGGGCATCGGCTTCGACCATCTTCAGTCACTATTTCTCCCACCTCATTGCGTACCAGGGAAAAATCTGATGTGTTCTGGGTGGAAAGAAAAGGCACAAGGACAATCTTGTAAAGACAGCCAGCACTGTCTCTTATATCAACTATCCTGACTGCTCACTGCCTGTGTAGATCTAAACAAGGACCTTATTTTGCTGAACAGAACATCATGTTATCACGATAAGTCCAGAAAGATAGAAAGAACAAGGTGAAAAGACTCAAAGCGAAGGGATGATGTGTGTACTATCGACTGTGTGTGGGCCAAGGATACTGATAATAGTGGATGTTTGGAAGGAGTTTTGTGGCAGAAAGGACTTCTTCTTCATTTTTGACTTTATAGGGGCATAGTATAAGGGACACGCATATCAGCAAATTAAGGATGGATGATATGGAATGTTTTTTGTATTTGTTGTAATAATGATGACGTTAATGATTTATATGTATTCGCTGAGAGACCTGTATCTTTATCTATTGTGTCTTTAAACAGAAGTATTATCTTTATATATTTTTAAACAAAAATAGGGATAGAGCACTTGTAATATTCATTCACACTGGTAGCTAGAGGGCACTCTTGAGGGTAAATACACATACAGTATATAGCACATAGAGAAATCATTAAGACAATAGAAGACCTGTGTGCATAAAAATAAGATTCTCCTGTGGAATTTGTCTTAGCTACTTGTCGCACTTTTTTTTTCTGCTGGCAAGTTAAAAATAGTTTACTTTACCAATTGTATATTCTACCAATGATAAAAAACTGTGCAAGGATAGCAAAACATACTATAAGTATAGGTTTGTGAGTACATGGGTACTGGAAGAGAGTCTGCGCATGCTTGCTTTTGTTTCCATGGTAACAGACTGGCAGCACTAGGGTAGTTGCTAAATAATAACTGCAGAAGTTTATGTAAGTAACAGAAGAAAGTCTGTCAATTTACAATTTAAATCAAATCTTCAATGTTTTTTAGATTTTTTAAAATATATTTAATTTAAAATGAAGTTTAACATGCCAGCTGTTCTGTTAATCTTAAAGTGAGAACACAGAATCATTTATAGATGCTAATATATAGTTATTTTCAAAGAAGAAACCATGTATAATGCATAATACAGCCATGTAAAATATGCATTTACTAATGAGTAGTGGCATATTTTGAGTTTAGATATTATTGTACTAGTTTTGGACTAGTTTTGAGTTGTCATTAGACAGTTTAGCCATTAGGATAGTTTTGGGATAGATTTGACTGGCCATTGAGATAGTTTGGAGCTAGTTTTATTGCGAAAACCCTGGCAACCCTAATAATCACACTAATGGAAAAAAAAAAATGGTTTGTCCAAATCTTCAAGCCACCATGGGTATTTTTGTAAAAAAACAAGTAAAGCAATGCTTATTGAAATAGCCTTTATTACTGTATCTGTGAATTCTTTCTCATTCTGTGATATGAAACCAGATCAGTACAGAAAAAGAAATGATTT
This sequence comes from Danio albolineatus, assembly GCA_903798035.1. NCBI lineage: Eukaryota > Metazoa > Chordata > Actinopteri > Cypriniformes > Danionidae > Danio > Danio albolineatus. The sequence continues at coordinate 358,741 of CAIGQQ010032409.1, forward strand.
CAAACACTCGACTGATGTTATAAAGTGAATTTAGAGAACACGTATGGCAATAAATCTGTTTGCAATCAGGCTCAAACACATGCAAAACTAATCGCACATATGCTACTGTAGTACTTTAAAGGTTGCAAACACATTGGCTTAGCTAAAACAAGTTACTTAAAATGAGCCTTCAGACTAAGTCGAGTGTCAAGGAGAACACCAAGATTATGCACCTGCGTAGAAAGCGATAAGACAGACCCATCAACTGTGATCAAGAATTTACTACACCTCTTGATGTTAGGAGTGCCAATCAATAAAATCTCAGTTTTAGAACTTTTCAGTTTAGGATAATTATGTTGCAGCAATGCTAAACATGCGTTAAGCAACCACATTGATGCTTATGAACTGGGAGAAGTGCTACTATAGATCTTATTGTCATCGGCATATTATTTTGCATAATATTGGGATCAAATTCAAAACTTGTACTCAGAAGATGTGTGGCTTTTGACCTATTACTTTTCTGTGTTGCTTCAGGACTAATTTCATATATTTGTTTATGAAATGTTAAATGTTTAGTGCATTGGATTTTTTTGTACATTAACTTTTTTTCATTTTGAGCATTATAAACTCTAGATGATGGATAATAAAGCCCAGAGTGTCTTCTTTCCAAAGATACATAAACTGTGAATGTAGACCAAATCATTCAGCATCTGTTAATGTTTTAGTTTGGGATGGTAAGTTTTGAGAAAATGCCTCTGACGGTGAGGGAAAGGAGGACATCGATATAGTCTCGGAAAACATTTTACAGAAATCTCATTTTGCATGATATTTTAATCAAATTTGAATTATGAACTCATGAAACACTTGGCTTTCATGTCATATTTTTTCTAGGACATTACATTAATGTTTTCCTGTGTTTGTATATGGAAAAACAAATATTGAACACAATACATTTTTTTTCCTCATGATTTCATAATGTATAACTTTTTATATTTTTGAGCATGACATTTCCAATGGTACCTAGTTTGTGTCTGTAGCTTAGTGGAGACAGGAACTGTTACTATTTAAAGTTAGGTAGGTGTAAATCCCTAAAAGTGAGTGCTGGCTAACAGGTTAAATACTATTAAACTGACTAGTAAACCACGCTGAAATGAACTAAACTGAACTTCAACACTGAAAACTGGACTGACACTATTTCAATTTTTTATAATGCATGTGAAGCTGCTTTGACACAATCTACATTGTAAAAGCGCTATACAAATAAAGATGAATTAAACTTGTTACACTTAAAAGTAAACCAACCCAGGCCCGCTATTGATACGTACGCCTGTATACATTTCTGGAGTTCGCAAAATACGTCGCAGGAGGTTTTGCTGTTTTTGTTTTTACAACTCCACTGGAGGCCAGTGTGTACACTTATTCAGATCTCAAACTTATCTCGCAAGTGCCATTCGCACCTGCTGTTCTCACATAAATCTACTAGAGGCCACTGTTTACCTACTGACTGACCTTCTAACTGACCGACCAACCAATCCCTGTACATATGTATGGGCGAGCTACTAGGCAAACTGGTAACAGGGCAAAAGTTGTCCACATGGAGGTAAGTGGTCAGCCAGTACGAAAAAGAACATTGTTGGCGGCTCATACCACCCCGTAGCATTTGTTTTAATAACAAAATGAAGCTGTGGCTACATAATTTGTGCTTTCCAGAAGTGTGTATGGCAGTATGTTTTCAACATGTGTTGAAGAAAACTAATACATTTGAATAAAGTTAAAAACCTTGACTCTTTTAGGTGTAAAATGTTATAGTAATTTATGTTCCCCTTTCTTCAATGGCGATCAATTAAATGTTTTTGCATTTTTATTGGTGGAAGATTTTTACTGGCATATCACAAATGATATCACCCGTTCCTACTGCAAATGCAGACAGTATTCTCGGAATCAGCCTAAATAAGCTATCCTACAGCTTCAGTAGTATTAGAGGTCAGTGTCATATAGATCCAGCTGTATTCTCTAGAGTAAGGGGTCTAAGTAAAGTGCAGGGCAATAATCATTCCTCATCCGAACGGCATCTACCCTTAGGGAGAGCGGAAGAGTGTATTTCTGAGGACATTTTGATTGACTGAGTAAATTACATGGATAATTAATTCCTCCCCTGCAGCCTGTTAAATGCGTGGAGGGAGGTGGTGAAATCCTGCTGCAGAATAGGAGAAAATGAAGCAGTACTTACGATGTATGTGCAGATTGGACTGAAGGCATACGTTCCACACATGTACAGATGAGTGCTGTTCACACGCAGTAAAATCTTGATGTAATTGAAGCAGTCCGTCTGTGTTGAGAAAGAGCAAAAGGTAAATGTGTGTGTACAGCAGAATGAGTTCTGTTAAATGTCATTTTTGTCTAAACAACACAATGATAATCGTATATTTTTACCATGATATACAGAAGACACTTACTAAAATGTCTTTCAGTGTAATGATTGTTTATGCACTTGGTACTGTATATACGGTATTTAGAACAAGAATCATTTATCACATATCAAAAGACTCTATTTAAACATCACAGTGCAGCCTACAAAATAATAATTAATTAATACTGAATAATACAAAATTAATTCTTTTTTGAACTTTTAGAAATGTCTCACTGGTTATGTGTAATATATATAAGACAGCACTGGCTTGTTCCCTGGTTCCCAACAATGTTCAAAATGTCTTATTTCTAATTCCACAAGCATAGGCAAAAAAAAAAAATTAAACAACATGACAGCTCATAAATGATGACAGAATTAAGATACGTTTTCGCACACAAACAATCGTTATATCAAGGCGAATGTTCAAAGTAAGTGCCTGGCTGGGTGCGCAACTGTTGTTGTTTGGCTGGGCCACAGAAACTTGTTTCCACATCACTAGGTTTGATCTCAATCCTCTGTAATAGTCTAGGAGAGCTTTCTGGCAGCTGTGTGTCATCTGTCTCAAGAAACAGCAGTTATTACTGTGTCTTCATCAAGGTCCCAACATCCACCCAAACCTGGCTCCCAAGACAAATCAGTCTGGCAGCAAATTAGGCATGCGGATTATTAATCTAATAACAGGCCTTATGCAGTGTCAAGCTCTCAGGAAAATTACAGTGTGGATGTGGCGAGGAACAAACTGAATGTGGTGTGACGGCCAGTTTCTTGGGTTCAGATTTAGCACAATTGTATAGCAAATACCTACTTTCGAGGTCTACTTCTATCTTCAGGTACACTCAACGAAAGATATCTGGTGCTTGTTCAAATGACTAGTTACAAATAACTGAAAAAACACAATTCTGGATTTTTTAAAAACATTTTATTTATGTTTCTTTCTAGTATAATCAATACGCTTAGAGGCCGTTTACATAGAACACATTTTTTGCATCTAAAAATGTGAAAACCTGTAACTATTGACTTCTATTGTATAAAAAATAAATAGGCTACCATTGAAGTCAATGGTTATAGGTTTTCAGCTAATTTCAAATGATCTTCTGTTGTGTTCAGCAGAAGAAAAAACGTCAAACAGGTTTGGAACAAATGAAAGGAGCGTAAATGACGACTGATTTTCCAGTTTTAGGATCACTCATCACTAGGCCCACACGGAATCTGCACGCGCAGATTTCCGCAGAAATTTAGCCCATCATTGATTCTGTTTATTTACTCGAGTAAATGTGTGTAAGTGTATATTTAATCAATTTTCAAATTAATTTCAGCAATAATATTGACTAATATAAAAATATTCATATGATATATTTACAATACAGTTTGTAAAGTATATTTTCGGTGTTTTAGTAGAGATTTTATATGAGAGACTTGCTTTATTTACCAAATAAAGTGAATCTAATTAGATTCGCATTGTAAACATTGAATGAAAGTTAAAAAGGTATTAGTTTTTATTTCATATATTAAAATTTTAGTTATGATACTGCCAAAATCATTCCGCATAAATCCGCAGATTTTTAACAAAATACTTCGCAGAAATAGCAAAACATGTCCGCAGATTCCGTCTGGCCCCACTCATCCCTTTGACTTTGTGTTGGGATGACATGTATATGGGTTATGGCTAGTAGATGCACTGAAGAAATGGTTACACATAATCCATTCATGTTCTCCCAACACAAATGTATTTACTTACTTGTTTTTACAAATTTAAGTGGATTCAACTTAAAGCGTTTAGGTTGTCCCAACAACAACAACAACAACTTAAGAATTGTGTCATTTCAACTCATTTTAAATAAGTAGTTTGAACAAACATCAAAGTCATTTTTGAGAATGAGTACTGTAGTTCTTAATTCTCAATTGTAGTTCTTAATTACACATTGCATTGAAAGGGAAAATATTTACAATAAAAGTAAGTGTTTAAGTAAAGAAAAAGACTTACAGTTTAATCTTCAATTAGTTTGGAGATTTCTAAAAGATTTCTAAAAAATTATATGATCAATTAGTCCTGACAGCATATGTTTTTAAGTCATTGTAAGTTAATCATGTTTTAACTCAATTGTATAAGTTACACGAGCCGTTTTAAGTCAATTTAACATAATATATGTTCAATGGACTCATAAAGTTAATTTGATTCAGCTTAAAAATTTAAGCCAACCAGTATGTTTTTTCAGTGTAAAATTTTGGGATGTTGTCGAGATCAGTGTCAGATTAGTCTCTTTTACTTACCCAGTCCATATGTTATATATAAAAACAATAAACATTATCAATATAGTTGTTAGTTTTGAACTCCAATAATTAACAGAACTTTAAGGTGGTTCAAACTAAGTGATTAAGATTAATTGTCTCAGCAAGATTAAACTGTGTTCAAGTGAAAATGAGAAAACAATTCAAATGAAAGTTCAAATCTTGTCGGTTCAAAATCAGTTTGCTCTTGGGTTCCATTTACTGTACTTGAACTATATTGAAATGACACTATTCAAATGTGGAAATGTGATGAAAATGTGTGTTATAATAATATAAAGTTGCACCAATTATTTTTTTATAATTATTATTAATAATTATTAATATAATTATTATGTATTACTGACAAGTTCCAGTTTAAAGACAACTTGAAGGCTGTTTTTTTAGTTCCTCAAGGAATATTTCTTCAAAGAATCATCTTTTTCCTCTGTAAAGCACATTTTCATAATTGAAAGAATCTTTTGCTGAATGAAAAAAATCCCATGAATGATAAAATTTCTTCACGTAACTATCAATGCCAATAATGAATCTTTTATTTTAAGAGTGCATACGGACATCTCTCCAATATCTCAATGACTCACCTTTAAGTCTTTCCCTTTGAAACTGCACTCGTCTCTTTTTCTCTGTGGCGTGCTCCACGTTAGCTGAAAAAGTGAAAAACCATTGCTAAATTAAACCATCTCATCAGCTATAGTGCATTTACAATGTCATGATGCATTAACACGTACATTTACATTGAGTAGGCCTACAGTGAGTCACCTTGGCTGTTATATTGCAGTTCAGGATGAGTCAGAAAACAGTATTCACACTGTGCTGTGCAGGTCTATTTATGACTTGTAAAAGTTAATTTGTCGCAAAGAATTGTGGAGTAATACTTTGATAAAAAACAATAGGGTGAAGTAGGGCGAAGCAGGACATTTTCAGTAAGTGAAAAACGAAAATATCCAAGCTTTAAAAAGTACACAATACAATACAAATACCATGTCTTTTGTTATACTGTATATTTTAATCTTCTGAAATCTTCTGTTTGTGTAATCAACAGACAGAAATGTAACTCATAATTCACTGATGATCATTCACTTCAGCTAACTATTTTAGCGAATTGATCAGTGAGTCGCTGAACTCGAGCTTCAATCAACAACTGAAAGTTTGAAGATGTTTATAGCTTTCTTTTGTCAGAAATTAAAATTAAATTCCAGGATTTAATGCAGGTTTAATGTATTTTATGACACATTTTGAAAAAGTACTGAAACACAAACTGAAACACAAGCTTATTTTTAAGCGAAAGATTCATACATGTGTAATATAGGCAAGATGGAAAGGTAACGTGGTGACCATCTCAGTGCTTTTGAAAATAAAATGTCTGTATAGTTTTAATTACATTTATTTTAGTAATTTGAGATTTACAGTATACTGAATGAAAACTAAAATTAGTTTTTTTTTCTGTAACTAGGTGATATAAAGGAAATATATTCAACATCTTAAGTTCAGTTTGAATTTTAAGTTAATAGATTAAAAGGTTAATAAATTAAAGTTTCTTTTTTAGCAAACAGGTAAGTTTAGGTATGTAAACTTAAATGTTGACTTTAAACTTTAATATGTTCTTGGACGTAAAAATAAATATTCAAGTAAATAATCAACTTATTTTTGTTCAATTTTTCCGGGTTTTGTAAAGCAACGTGACATCAATGTAGCCATTTAGATCCTATTTCCAAAATAGCAATTCTGAAATGACTGTATTAAATATCAACAATCTTTTTTTCCTGTTAAACACTCCCTCTTATCCCAGTTTAATATGCTGAGATGATAAATATAAAATTTTATCTAACAAAACAATCAACAATATTCTACTCCAATATTCTATCTTTTATACTATAAAAATATATATATATATATTGTCAATTTACTTTGTCAGACCATTCAAGATGTAGTGAATGTGACTTATTTTTCTTCAGTAAAACATTCAAGAAAAATTTAGGCAAAACTAAATTCTAGTTGATCATTTGGAAAAGTGGCAGAGATTTTTCTGATCATCGATCATCTGTTGAGCTGCATCCCAAATCATCCCAAATACGCAGAAGACCTAGTGGAACCCGCATGGACCCAAGATTCTCACAGAAATCAGTCAAGTTTAATGAAGGAAAAAAATCATGGTTTGGAGTAACATTCACTATGGGCTATGCAAGAGATCTGCAGAGTGGATGGCAACATCAACAGCCTGAGGTATCAAGATATTTGTGCTGCCCAGTATATTACAAAACAGAGGAGAAGGGAAATTCTTCAGCAGAATAGCTCTCCTTCTCATACATCAGCTTCCACACCAAAGTTCCTGAAAGCAAGGAAGTTCAAGGTGTTCCAGGATTGGCCAGCCCAGTCATCAGACAAGAACATTATTGAGCATGTCTGGGGTAAGATGAAGGAGGAGGCATTGAAGATGAATCCAAAGAAGCTTAATAAAATCTGGGAGTCCTGCAAGAATGCTTTCTTTGCTATTCCAGATGACTTAGTTATTAATAAGTTATTTGAGTCATTGCAGAGATGTATGGATGCAGTCCTCCGAGCTCAGGGGAGTCATACACAATAAAAAATTGTTTTCCACTGCACCATGTCAGACCTTACTGTCCCAATTAAAAAATTCAAAATCAAGGCATGATCATATTTTATTTTGGTAAAATAAGCATAATCTAGAGTCCTTTACCTTTCGTATAAGCCACTTCGGATACCAAATGATCAACTAGAAGTCAAGTTATTGTTTGTTGTTCCTTAAACTTGGATAGGCAACAAGACTTTTTGTCAGGTAGAGTATATAACATATACTCTGCATCTAATCCTGAGACAAAAAGCCACAAATTTATTTTATCATTATTATTATTATTATTTTTACTTTTAGTGTTCCAATAGCTGTTAACTTGCATTTTATAAATCACTAAAGGCCCCAATTTCAAGTAAAAATCTTCTTTAGCTAGTGTTCTACTGAAAAGTCCCCTGCCTCTAACGGCCTGAAAATTAACAGCTGATTTTATCTTTTTCTTTGGGGTGATCTATCACTTTAATCACACATCTCCATATCACAGACTTATGCAGATGGCAAAATATGGTCCAGAATGAAACTCACGTTGCGCTGCATCTGTGTTCTGCTGATATCGCTGATATTGAGTGCGAAGAGAGTCTCTCGAGCGCCGACGTACAGCATGTTATCCTCTTTACTGAGGAGCAGAGAGGTGTAATTGAAGACTCCACTGGGTGAAAATCTCTTGGCCGACCTCTCGTTTGCATCTGTGAGTAGATACGGAAAAAAAAAAGACAGAGGAGAGGAAGGAATGTCAGCAAAACTGAGCCAACAAGATATAATCCTGGAAATGCGATAAAAAGTGCAAAAGTCAGATGTGTGATTGTGCTTTATTTCAGGACACAGATTTTACATTATAATTTTTATGCTTTACACTGTTACACAGTATTTTTAAAAATAAGAAAACACTAGTTCAGTGTTTTACATCAAAATTTAACATTTTAAACAATATATATATATATATATATATATATAAAATTTGGTAACAAAAACTCACAATTCAGCAAACCACTACCTAATATTGCTAGTTATCTCTTAACTACTAATTATCTGTTGATTAATAGTTAGTGAGGTAGAATTTAGGTTTAGGTCTTGGTTAAGATTAGAGAGACTGAATGAACTACCTATAAATAGTCAATACCTTAATATAGGCAAGTAATAAACCAGTAATTAATATCATGAATTGTGACCTAAACTTAAGTGTTACCAAACTTGCTAGTAAATTTGACAAATAATTATAATGCATTGCTAAGTACTGCATCACTGAGTGTCTGGGTGTAATTTTCATTAAAGTCAGCATGAACAGTATGATGATGTATTTCCATCTTAAATGGAATATTGAGTTGGGGTGGGGTTTTATTTTTGCGCTCCTTTGCCCATATTTCATTTGCATTTAACTAAAGGCTGGGTAAAGCTAATCGATCACATGTTACAGTAAAGTTCTTTAGGTAATGTTAAATAATGCATTTACTAACATGAACAAACAATGAACAATACATTTACTGCAGTGTTTTTCATGTTAGTTAACCTTAGTTAATCAGATTAATCAGATACAGTTCCAGTTGTATTTTACAGAATTGTATTTTACAAACCTTTCTAGGTGCGAAATTCTAGACATGCTACCATTCCGAACTGGTAGAGTTTGTTTAATGTCGCCACTCTAATTCCTGGCTGCCAGTTTCTCCAGCTGACTTTTTGGAAGTGAACTATTTATTCATTTATTATTTATTTATTATTCAACAAGGAAAACATCTGCAAAAAGTCCCAAAAACAGAAATCCTGCATGTTGCTGTTTACATTACACTTGCGTTACCAAGGCAACATCTGGAGCATTTGTATTGCATTCTAAAGAGTTCCGTTATCAGCACCATTGTAGAAAATGAAACTGTTTATGTGCTGGCTGACCAAGAGCAGCACAGGTTGGAAAGGTTAAGCCCAATCAATCAGCCCGATAGTGGAAAAGCGGCTTTATTGTGCACCTTTGTAACTGTGAGAATGCTGCACAATGGAGTTGAGAATCCACATACAGTTTTATTAGGAAGTAGTCAGGCAGGCAATGGTCAAACACAGGAGCAAACGGGTACATACAAGGTAATCCAGAAGTGTAGTCAGAGGCAAATGGTCAATTCAGGCAGCAGACAACGTAAATGAGAGAACAAGGAAAGGGTCAAACACTGAAAGACTAAACAAGGAAAACGCTTCATAATGTCGTAAAAAGACTTGTGGTGTGGTGCCTGAAGGGAGTTGTAGTTCATATGGTGGCAGAATTGTAGTCTGGGTGATAATGCATGTTTTCCAGTAATCTGCAAAGCTTAGATCGTGACAACCTTAAGGCCAACTGATTGCAACAGCAAAATAAGCATTGCAAATTTAAGACTTTAATAGTTTGAACTCTTTTAATTTAAAAAATCTCAGTTTTCAATTGAATTTGTTTAGTTTAAGTTGGTTGTTAGTATTTTTGTCATTTTAAAAACATATATTTGAAATAATGTTTAGTTGTACTCTAAATAGGCGCCACGGTGGCGCGTGAGTAGCACGTTCGCCTTACAGCAAGAAGGTCGCTGGTTCGATTCCCGGTTGGGGCAGGTCCCGGTTGGGCCAGTTGGCATTTCTGTGTGGAGTTTGCATGTTCTCCCCGTGGTTGCGTGGGTTTCCTCCGGGTGCTCCGGTTTCCCCCACAGTCCAAAGACATGCGGTACAGGTGAATTGGGTAAGCTAAATTGTCCATAGTGTATGTGTGTGAATGAGAATGTATGAATGTGTTTCCCAGAGATGGGTTGTGGCTGGAAGGGCATCCGCTGCGTAAAACAAATGCCGGATAAGTTGGCGGTTCATTCCGCTGTGGCGACCCCGGATTAATAAAGGGACTAAGCCGAAAAGAAAATGAATGAATGAATGAATGTACTCTAAATAATTTTCACTTTAGTTTTTGTAGTGTTCTTGTAAATAAAGTTATATGTATTTTGATAATATTCCAATATTTTCGAATATTTAACCTTTTTCCTTTTGCACATGTACCCCTCTGGCATCGCGGTGGCGCAGTGGGCATGATCACCTCACAGCGAGAAGGTCTCTGGTTCAAGCAACTCTAAGTCAGTTGGCATTTCTTTGTGGAGTTTGCATGTTCTCCCCATGCTCACGTGGGTTTCCTCCAGGTGCTCCAGTTTCCCCCACAAGTCCAAAGACATGTGGTATAGGTGAACTGGGTAAGCTGAATTGGCCGTAGTGTATGTGTCTGAATGAGTGTATATGGATGTTTCCCAGTGATGGGTTGCAGCTGGAAGGGCATCCGCTGCGTAAAACATATGCTGGATAAGTTGGCGGTTGATTTCGCTGTGGCCACACCTGATTAATAAAGGGACTATAAGCCAAAAAGAAAAATGAATGAATTGAAGAATGATTGAACCTTCCCCCTCTGAACAGACCTGGGATTCAACTTTAGGTTGTGACATACTGTAGTCGAGAAACACCTTGAAAAGCTTGACATAGCAATAACGTCAGATGTTTCTGCTAGCTGGCGGTGAGAAATCTAAAACCTGTTACAACCAAGCAGCGTCTGAATGAGTGTTGAGTGAGCATCAGTGTGTGGTCATGAAGCTCAAAGACAGATGTTCATCTCTTAATCAGAAATTCTGAACTGCATCATGATCATGGCAGCTCCTGCAGGCTGTTTCTCTGTTTCCATCAAAACATCAGCAATAACAACTACAGTCTCTTTCTTGCCAGTAAAGGGTGTTTCTAGCAGATTTTAAAGAGTAGTTCTGCCAAAAATGAAGATTCTGTCATCATTTACTCATCTTCCGCTTGTTCCAAACCTGTTTGATTGCCTTTGTTTAGTTGAACTCAAAAATAAGATATGTTGCAGAAGGAAAGAAACCAGCAGCCCTTGACTTACATATATTTTTATTTCCTACCGTAGAGGTTAGTGGCTACTAGTTATACAGACATTCTTCAAAATATCTTCTTTGGTGTTCAAAAGAAGAAAAAAAGGTTTGGAATAACTTAAGGGGGGGAAAATTTAATTTCTGAGAGTACTATTAGGGAGTAATTGTACACAAAACTCACAAAACCAAATCCATGTTTTTTTTATTAATGTTTCAGCTCAATTTGCTACAGTTTTGCAAATTACTTGTCACTTTTTATGATTATTATTAACATTTGTGATCATAAAAAGTTAATTTAAATCAAGGTGCCTGCTTTGTTTAAAAAAGTGTGTAAACATTTATATATATAAAACAATTAAAGTAGAAAATCTCCCAATAGTTAAAGTACTTTTCAAATAAATAAAAATAAAAATGTATAAGTGAAAGCAAATTTTCATTTAAATGTATATACATAAAAAAACAACAACTACATAAAGTTAAAACTGTGTTGAGTGTAAAAACACCTACCCGTTTAGGGTGCAGAAATGGTTTTGTGCGAATATGTGTAGTGTTACACTTACGATAAACTATCCCTTTAAGGCTACTGTGGTTGCGTTGCTCAGTCTGAATGCTAAATCACACTTTTGCATGGTTTTTATGACTTCAGATGAGCCACTTGAGAATTTGGTGGTGATTCAGAAAAAGTGTGTAAAATGAAATGTGTGGAAAAAGTCTTTCATCTCGTCTCTCCGCAGACTGACAGAACCAAGCAGGAGTCTCACGCTACAGTGACATCATTGAAGATAGCAGCTCCTCAGACGCATGGAGAATCAATGTCAACAGGCTGTAAATACAAAATTCAGCACTGCATGGCAGATGACAAAGTGCTCTCCTCATCTGTCAGTGGATTAATGGTTGAATCACAGTCGTCTTTCAGTGCAACATACACAGAAAAGGATAGTCCAAACAAAGCTGAAGCTTAAATGTGAGGGTATGTTTCTGGTTGTCAAATGCTTGTTATAAAATAAAATAAAATAATATAAAATGAAATGAAATGAAATGAAATAAAATAAAATAAAATAAAATAAAATAAAATAAAACAAAACAAAACAAAACAAAACAAAACAAAACAAAACAAAACAAAACAAAACAAAAAAAAAACAAAACAAAACAAAACAAAACAAAACAAAACAAAACAAAATTAAATTAAATTAAATTAAATTAAAATAAAAAACTATTACTTTAAAATAAAATAAAGTCAAATAAAACAACAAAATTGTTACGGATTGGTCAGGCTCTCACGTCCCGCAATCACAACGATCAC
>CAIGQQ010032409.1:371571-411155 GCA_903798035.1 Danio albolineatus
TTATTATTATTACAGTGAAATAAGTCATTAAATATGACGGGACAAGGCGAGCTTGTGTCCGCGGACTCAGTGCAACAGAAACTGCGCCATAGTGGTATCGGATCAGGTTTGGTTTTCAGCAGCGGTGTGAAGGAGCCTCCACTCTTTCTGTAACAAGCTACAAGTCGTTTATTTAACTATTCATTCATTCATTCATTCATTTTCTTTTCGGCTTAGTCCCTCCATCAATCCGGGGTCACCACAGCGGAATCAACCGCCAACTTATCCGGCATTTGTTTTACGCAGCGGATGCCCTTCCAGCCACAACCCATCTCTGGGAAACACATTCATACATTCTCATTCACACACATACACTATGGACAATTTAGCTTACCCAATTCACCTGTACCGCATGTCTTTGGACTGTGTGGGAAACCGGAGCACCCGGAGGAAACCCACGCAACCACGGGGAGAACATGCAAACTCCACACAGAAATGCCAACTGGCCCAACCGGGACCTGCCCCAACCAGGGATCGAACCAGCGACCTTCTTGCTGTGAGGCGAACGTGCTACTCACGTGCCACCGTGGCGCCCCCTTTATTTAACTAACTTAATCTTATTTATCTATATTATAACTAATCACAATTAGTCCGAAGCTGTTTAAGGATGGTTAAAACGATAAACATCCTGCAGTTAGTTTGCTCTGACAGCTCAGTCGGTATTGTTATCCGACCTTTTCATTCAGGGACTGCCCTAGATTACTGGCACACGCCATAGTCACATTATATCTATTATGGCATTATGTTTTTGAATATTATGAATATTTACGATTAATTTATAAATTATTGTTAATTTTCCCACTGATGATCCAAAAGATTTCTTCAAATGCCACAGTGAAGCCTACTTAAAGCTATCGGTGCCCCAGCGAAAAAAAAAAAAAGAGAAAAAGTTATGTTATATTGTGTACGTTCTGGCCAAAACTAACTAACTAACTCAGAATCTTATTATTAATAATCAATCTTTGTATATACTGTTCCATATAGTTTTTATTAATTTTAATCAATTTATGGACATAAAATTCAATAAAAAATATCCTGGATTTGAAGAATATGTGTCCCTGGCCTTCACTGAGCTCAAGTAATAGTTTAATGTACAGAAATTGTGAATAGACTTGACTGTTGATGTCTTCAATAATAATGTCAAATAACCAACATTTCTCAAAATGGATATATCTTGTTTTGCAACGAAACTCTTCAAATATAGCCATAAAAAAAAAATGGTTTTGTTCTAATGCACCAAAATATATTACCTACAGTCACTGAGAAATGGATACAAATATAAATTTTCAAAATGTGGTGTACTTTATTATGTTGAGCACTCTATATACACCTCTTCACATTACATTGTGTGTGTGTGTGTGTATGTGTGTGTGTGTGTGTGTGTGTGTGTGTGTGTGTGTGTGTGTGTGTACAGAATTTTTTACGCTTTTTAAAAAATACAGCTGCATTTATCCTGTGCTTTACAATCTAGGTTCAAAAGATCGAAAGCACAAATCTAATCAAATTCGATATATAAGCTTACAGTATGAACTCCACACAGCTCCTGAATGTTCTGCCCTCCATTTGAAATCATTGACTTCCGTTTTGCTGTTTGTTGGAGAACATAAAAGGGCTTAGGAATTATTAATTGTAATATTCACGCATACAGGAACCGTTATTTACTCTTGCAATGTCTTGGTCATTGTATGTTGTGATTTCAAGGAATTTAAAGTCTTCAGTTAATGTATAACATGCTGCAACACAAGCAATAAAATGTATACAGAGCTGTATAAACACCTGCCCACGTCCAGCACTAATTAAAGGCAGACCACTTCAAAAAATGACAAGTCTTTGGCAATACAGGACTGTTTAGGTTTTCCCTTTGTGAGTTTTGCACATGTAAAGCTCAAGATCTCTGCCTGTAACCACTTAGTTTTAGAAAGGTGTGATTGCTCAAGAAAAGAACTGTGCTGTTGAAAATGAACTGCAACAATAGCGACAACAAAAACTTATTAAGAACCAAACTGAATGGAGTTCCAGAGAACGAACTATAATTGCTTTAAATGTGCTTGTTCTAGGATGGTGGAATGCTCTCAGAATGTTCTGGTCATCGATGCTCATGTCTTGAAACTTTACAAGACAATACAGCCTCTTTCTCAATGAGTCTGTGGTATTATTGTTAGCGCTGACTGAGGTCAGTTCCCATAGGGCAATTCCATGACGACAGCTGCCATTCGCGTCCTTAAAACTGCACTGATGCACGCTGGGAAATAGCTTATCCTGTTCGCACTCATGGGGAAAGAGGGTTGAGAGTGTCAACAAGAGAAAGAGAGGTACTTATGAGGCAAGTAGTTATTGTCTCTTGTGCTGAAGCGATTTCATAACTTGCGCATCCTTCTGTTGTTGACCCTTGTTTGTCTTCATAGCCCCTGATAACTTTCTCTGTTTAATTTATCACAATTAGAATTTTTTTGAAAGATTTTTACTTAAAAATGGTTAATTACGCTGTAAAAAGTGACTAGTTATTTCATGACAAATCTGAGTAAACACGTTGCTATAAGTTGCAAGTTGAATTTACTGTGATCACCGTAACCCAACACGCATGTATTGCATGTAGTCTTGCATTTATACTTCTGCATTCTGTATGTGTTGCTTTGACATTAACATTTCTGAAAAGCTAGCTGGCAGTGGGGTTTCTATGGCTACGTTCTATCTGACTTTTTTGCCCACATGTGACTCAGGTCTTGACAGTGTGAATGTCACGATTACCAGCGATCTCTGGATGTTAAATCACTGGTACACGCACACAATCACTTAGAACTACAAATCCGCCATGTTTACAGACTACATCTCCACTCATACAACACACACACACACACACACACTTCCGCTCCAAGTCACCACTGATTGCACACACCACCTGACTCTCATCACAGCACACACATATAAGCAGCACACACGCTCACTTCTTTGAGAAGTCTTGTTTGCCCAGTCAACATTACCAAGCGTTTTCCTGATTCCTGATTGTTCTCCTATTTCTGACCTGGACTGTTTATCGACCTTGCCTGCTCGCCACCTGCCCAGACCCTTTGCTATTCTGATACCTTTGCCTCTATCTGCCTGCCTCTGATCCATGCCTGTTCATATCTACACCGAGTGTTTGCCGCCTGCCTTTCGACTACGTTTGCCTGTCCCTCATGTGAGTTTTATCACCGGTGTTTGTATCATTGTTAAACTGTGTTTAATAAATATACTGCACATGGATCCCTCTCTGTCTGACTCCTCGTTACAGTGAACGTCCCAAACCACATGGAATCTGATCTTTTCATGTTAGATTTGTGCCACTTTCATGTAGTCTTAAATCAGACACAGATCTGATATTTTGCAATGCGACCGCAGTGTGAACAGTTATTTCGGTTTTAATGTGACTTTTACATAATCTTTGAGTGACATGCCTCATCATTCTGTGCTGCAGACGTCATCTACTCCTCAGCAGCAGTAGAATAGCACACAGGGCGATTATTTTACCACAGAAACTTGGTTGTTCATTTTGAAAAAGATTTTGAAGGCAAAACTGGAGCTTGTTAACCTATCTGGTTAACGATTTGGGGCACGGGTTGATCGCAAAGCTGTGTCGGGGCGTGTTGCGGATAGGGGATCCGTGCTCAAAGGAGGGGACACTTTTATTTTAAGGACGAACTTTCCCTCTGAGAGAATAAAGAGCAGGCAAACCCCCCTTCTGCACATGTCTGGTGTTCATAACAACGTAAAATGAAATAACTCTGCAAACAGAGTAAACCAACTCCGCCTTCACAGTTCAGTCTGCGGCTACTCATTAACCCTTGATGAGTTCACTACACCGGTGGTCAGATAGACGCGCACCGCGGTTGTCAAAAATCACAAATGATCAGTGTTTTCAATCACAACAGACTTTTTTTAGGTTTCAAATACACATTAGCAGTAGCAGAACAACCCCTTACAGTTCTTGAAATACACCATGGTTGTCTGTGAAAGGGGCAAAAATTACATTAAGCATGACAACGTGCTTACTTCACTATACACATTGTGTGGATAATTAGACATTCTGTGCTGTCCGTAACTGCATTTTTGTGCACGAGGGTCAGTTTTGGACCATGGTCTGTTCACATTGCAAATCTGATACTGGTCACATTTATAACAGCAATGTAAATAACTATGCAAAAAAGATCTGAGAAAAAATCTGATTTGAGCACTAAGCCTTGCAGTGTGAACGTAGCCTATGGTGCTCTGTGTAGAGTTTTGTGAGTGTTTTGTTTATACTGGAAATATCTGTGATGATAACTTATAAAAAAATTAGCTCATTCAGAGTCGGGATCCAGCAGATGTGCAACAACTTTAATCATAAAGTACATCTAAAATTGATGTTGTAATATCACAACAGTGAAAAATAAACTAAAAAGAACTCAATGCTGTCAAAAGTAATCTAAAAGTAATCCAAATCGAATGAGAATTGTAGCCTCAGTTTCCTGATCTTAGCTGATAGGAGTGGCACCCAGTGTGGTCTTCTGCTGCTATGGCTTTTCCGCCTCAAGTTTGGACATGTTGTGTGTTCAGAGATGCTCTTCTGCATACCTCGATTGTAACGAGTGGCTATTTGAGTTTCTGTTGCCTTTCTATCAGCTGGAACCAGTCTGGCCGTTCTCCTCTGACCTCTGGCATCAACAAAACATTTGCGCCCACAGAACTGCCGCTCACTGGATATTTACTTTTTTTCTGACCATTGTCTGTAAACCCTAGAGATGGTTGTGCGTGAAAATCCTAGTAGATCAGCAGTTTCTGAAATACTCAGACCAGCGGGTCTGGCTCCATCAACCATGCTGGTCTTGGCCATGTCTACATGCCTAAATGCATTGAGCTGCTGCCATGTGGAAGGTTGATTAGAAATGTGCGTTAATGAGCAGTTGGGCAAGTGTACCTAATAATGTGTACATATAGCACTATTTATTTACATAATAAAACAATAAAAAAAGCTTAGTGAGTTAAACAAACCATATTTATTTTACTGAACGGCCCCTTACAACATATATTATCCCACTATAAGACACACAAAAGGGATGTTAGGTTCTTTGTGTTACTGTGAAGAATATGAGATCATTACTGCCATTATGCAATTACATGTCATTTTTTTGAAGAAAGCAACTACTAAATGGATTGCCATATCCGCAGCGCTTTGCTTTCTAATCCATTTAGAGCGAAATTAATTATGCAGGCTTTTAGGGAACCCTTCCATGTTTGGTTTTGAGAGCAGAATTCCCTACGGCTGTTCTAACAGTACATGCCCAAAGTTAATTAGAGACACAGAGCATCCCATCGAAAAAAGAGCGACTGCGTGCAGCAATCTGGTCGTCAGTGTGAAAGATCAAAGCTCGGTTTTGTTTAGGCCTCAGCAGACGCTTCATTTAAGTAAATAGTGGATCTGATGATTTGGGCTAACAGGGAAAAATGCTCTGAACTTAAATGCCTATTACATTCCCACATAGGGGCTTTTCAAGTCACTGTACAGCAGGTAATGCTATATTATTAAAAAAAAATCAAACTATGTCTTAGTATATGTGTGCTTTAATTCAGAAATGTTTAAAAGTACTTATTTTTCTGTAAAATTTCTCTAAATGTTGAAGCTTTTCTAATATTCTGATTATAATAAAAACATCATGTTTCATTGCAGACTTTCAAATTATTTTGAAAACTGCTAAATGTTATCCTGCATGTAACATCTAAGCACTGGTGTCATATCATTTTAAACAATATCAGGCCAAACTAAAGTTTATTTAGCAAAGTGAACTTTCTGGAAAGGTTTGCTCTGGCTGATGAATGATTTTGAGCTATCATTGGTCCATGGTGATAGTCTAATAAGAGGATATTGCTACAAAAGCTCTGCCAAGTTAACCACTTTGGTTAATTTCTTATGTTAAATTAAGTTAATGGGCTATTCGCTTGTTTAGTGTTATTATATTTAAATTAATGTTACTTTTATATTTAAAAAAGACTTAATTTAGACATTGTTTACCCTTGGCTGTTTGCTTGTAGCTGAACAGGCAAGTAAGTTAGAGCGAGAGAGAAGTTAGAGATCAAGGAAGGTCAGTGAGCTGGCATTCAAACTCGGGACGCCCAAACTGCAATGGTGCTACTATATACGCTCAGTTCCAGCTAAATAACTGTTATTTTTTACACCATTCATACTAAATTCTTGCAAAGATGACAGAAATTGTATTTGTTGTCTTGCATCAAAACATGTGGACAATAATGTTACAGATGGAACTGGGCAGGTAAACGTTACATTATTAACATGTTATTAAATACTGACAATTATTTTATCATGCATTAACACAGTTTATTATTATTATTAGACTGTGTGCCATACAATGAGTGTGAAGTTGAGATTAGGCATCGGCAAGTATAAGATTCTTATGGTATGATAACCTTGGATAAATATACAGTATCACGGTATTGTGATTGCTGCTCTAAAATATGTTCTTTTTAAATGTCTAGGTAAAGAAAAATGTCTAGTTAAAAAACTTTTTTTCCCTTTGAGAACAATATATTTGATTTTAAGAAACATTTAATATATTTTAGAACAGTAAATATGTATAAATGATTAAAATAAATCATTAACTTCTGCTATCTTTGCTAGTTTCAAAAACAACAATTTCTTTACAACTTGAAAAAGCGTCTTTGGATATCTTTCTTATCTTTGAACATAAATAAGCCACTGTAATGTAGGTGCAAGTCTTTGACAACAGGAAAAAAAACTAACAAAAAAAAAAAAAAACTAAACAAAACAACGTACATATACCACAGGAACGGTATTACAGAAAAGTTTAGCAGTTTTAAATCCTTGGCTTTTCCAAACCTCGGTAAATATTGAAACCGGTTACCATCCCTTGCCTAGATGAGATAAACAATATGCCAAGAAAACTTTATGATTTCTAGACTCTCACTGAACTGGTATTAGGTTTTATGCATGCACAATAAAATAATTTAATCATGTTCTGACCTTTGGGAAACATTCGAAAACATTTGTTGGGATGGAGAATGCTTTGAAAAACAACAACAACAGCAACAACCCATTGTCAACTGCATCCGGATTAATGTAGACGTATACCTACTGTTTAGTGTCACCAAACCAGTTGTGTTTGCTTTGTTTCTCACCTTCTTGAGCGCCAAGCAAACAATGGATGAGGTGAAGGAGAGATGATGTCATCTCCAGGTGTCAGGAGAATGACAAACCCCCTGTTGGCGTAATGACAAAGTGCTGACTGCTGATGCCGCTTTGATGTTGGCGAAAAACAATCCGGAAAAAAAAAACGCTCTTCAATTATTTTGCAGTAAACTGCGCTTAAGAATTATGATGACTCGTTTGTCAGGCACACTTACAGGAACATCGCTTACAGATTTGTTCCTGCTAAGATATCTACAGTATGAATTATGAATCCTGCATTTTAAGGTGACAACGGGAAAAAAGGATGGCTGAACAGAAGAGTTATGAAAGCGACAACTCTTCAGAATTCACAACCATAATCTGAAAAATTAAAGGGACAGTTCACTCAGAAAGAAAAATTTACTTACTCTCCCTCAAGTGATTCCGAACCTTTAGGAGTTTCTTATTTCTGTTGAAAACAACAGAAGACATTTTGAAGAATGTTGGAAACAATTGTTATCTATAATAGAAAAAAGTCCAAAAATATCCTCATCAATGACATATGCCAAATGACATCCTATTTTTAAAAATATCCTCTTTTGTGCTCAACAGATGAAACTCAGTTGCACTTAGAAGGTGTTTAGAAGATGACAGAATACATTTTTGGTTGAACTTTAATAGTTAGAGGAATGATTTATGACCCAGCGGGCACCTTGATGTCAAAACCACTTCAATAAAACACATCACAAATATGAATTGATTTCAAACTGATTGATATCAAAACCTTGAAGTTAATTTGTGTCATAATTCTATTCGTGTTTTATGTTCAGCCTTCTGTTACATCTTGTTCTCTAGTCATTAGTTAACTTAGTTGTTTATTTGTATCCCCCCTCGTTATCTTGTTAATTTTTTTGTTGTTGTTGCATTATTTTTATACTCTTGTATTGTTTTTCTTTCTTATATGATTTCCATGTTCCCCCCTCCTCCTTTTTTTTTTTTGTCTGTGTTTGGTTCCTCAACTTTACATGGACGTAATGATGTGACATCCATACATCGATGTCTTTTTAACCAGCAAAAAAGACACAGAAAGTCTTATAATATTAGAATAATTATTAATCTGAAAGATTCAGTTCCATTCCAATTTTGTGTCACTATAATGCATATAAACAGTCCTGTAGTCAATTTTTATGGTTTATTTATTTATTTATTTTTTTGAATGGCAATGTTAGATGTCAACATTGTTTGTGTTTTTTATCTGGAGAATTTGGGACCAAGACTTTTCATTTAAGAACGTTATTGCATGAGGTAATAAAATATCAAACCTGTACTCTTGTATTTAATCTAAGACTTCAGCTTTCGTATCAAACCTAAAGGTCAATATAACAGAGCAAATAAAGAGACGTGTTGAACCACTGGGGTTTGCTAAGTGCTTCCGAAACAGAAATATCTCAGGATCATCTAACAGCCTATAGATCCCCAGTGGGATCTTCTTACAAAATCTTTTTCTTCTCGTTTTATTGGGCTTTGTTAGAGCCCAAATGGAATGAATTTGAAAAGTGTTGTCTACCCTTTCTTGAACTCTACACAGTGACAGCAGAAAGCAATTCTAGTGTCCACAAACTGCACTACTTGTATAGTAAACAGGATCACTTGTATATTTGCGCAAAAGCAAACAGGAGCACTTTGCATTCACTTAGCAAATTATAAGCAAACGGCATTGGTCTTGAAGACATCTGAGCTCATTTAGAGTGTTCGTATACATGCTGAAATTCTTGCTAACCACCCTAAAAGGAAAAATGTAGCCTGAAGGTTGACAGAAACTACCAGCGAGTGGAACATAACTGTTTTTGCACTGTTTTTATGACAATGCAAACCGCATGAATCTGGCACAAACATCTGCCTGCTCATCTCAGCTGCGTGGACGTTCTGTTTTCTCTCCATTAAACACTGTGGGACTGGCAAAATCTGCAAACAATGCTAATGGTATTGGA
This sequence comes from Danio albolineatus, assembly GCA_903798035.1. NCBI lineage: Eukaryota > Metazoa > Chordata > Actinopteri > Cypriniformes > Danionidae > Danio > Danio albolineatus. The sequence continues at coordinate 380,758 of CAIGQQ010032409.1, forward strand.
AGTGTGTATATATTTTATATATGAATACATTTCAAACATAAAATGCTCATAGTAAAATTACAGTTTCTTTTATTCATAATATATGTTATTCACATGGCTGTAAATTATTCCTAAGTTTATTAAATAATTTACTATATTTGCTTAAAACAGCCATGTTGATGTCAATGTAAATTCATTTTGAGAAATACGCTTCTGAATTTAAGGCGTAAAAAGAAAATCTTGAAGTAATTAGACCCTATAATAAGATATATAATGCACTACGTTGTTATGATATCCAGTGACCTATATTCTGAACGGCTGGGCAACCTTTAAACCTTTTTTTGGCATATGTCATTGATGAATTTTGCGTATGTCATTGATATGTTTATCTTAATGTTTGTTCATGCAAAGCAACTTTTATCAAGTGTTTTTTTTTTCTTTTCAAATGTAAAAAAATGTAAATTATAACATTTATTTAAAATATTTCAAGCTACTTTTTAATATAAGAAATGTATAATAATATGCTTCATTTATTATATTTCAAGAACATGTAACACATTCATATGCTCATAGTTATCTGACATCAGTTACTGGTCACACTGACGTGCAGTAGTAGGCAATCAATCAATAGTCTATTTAGACATCAACAAGACACTATATACTAAAAAAAAAAAAAAAAAAAAAAGTAGATGTTTACCTCTTAGTTTGACCTTAGCTTTGGAAATCACTGCAAAAATGCTTTTCTTACCTAGAGGTTTTGTCTTGATTCTAGTCCAAATATCTACATTCTCTCTCTATTAAACTCTTAAATCAAGAAGCATTTTCTAGACAAGTAAAAAATATAGTTTTGCTTTGAGAAATAATGTGTCACAGTTGAGTGAGACAAGCAAAATAATCTGCCAATGGGGTAAGAAAAATAAGTTTTCGTGTTTTCGATTTAAAATAAGATTATTTTGCTTACCCCAGTGGCAGATTATTTAGCTTGTTTTAAGGAAAAACTTACTTAATTTTGGCATATTATTTTTAAAATCAAGACAATAAGTTTTGCTTGCCTAGAAAATGCTTCTTGATTTAAGAATATTTAGATATTCAGACTAGAAACAAGACAATGTGATCCTGTCAATGTTATGTTTGTTGATTACAGATTACAAAAAAATATATATATATTTTTTAAACTCGCTAAAAAAAACTAATTTAAAAGTTATCTAAAAGTAGTTAGAATAAATGACCTAAAACATGATTAGTAGTTTTAGCACAATTACTTAAAGTACATTTATTAAACAAGAAATGCTAAACAGATCACACTTTGTAGTAAACATAAAAAAAATAAAAATAAAAATTAGTCAGCTCTCTGGAAAATTATTAAGTAATAATATTGAAAAATCATTCATCCATGCCATGAATACCTTAAAGTGTAAAACACAATTAAAAAAAAAATATTATAACAATATTATAATATTTTTTTAAAAAAATATTATAAATTGTTATAATTATTACTGTTTTTACAAACTTTTCAATCAAATTAATTAATCTTTACTGAGAATAACAGACTTTAAAAAACTTTAAAATTTAAAAATGGCAGAAATGGCATAATTCAATTATTCATTTTCTTTTCGGCTTTCGAGTCGCCAAAGCAGAATGAACCACTAACTAATCCAGCATATGTTTTATGCAGCGAATGCCCTTCCAGCTGCAACCCATCACTGGGAAACACCCATACACTCTCATTTCACACACATACACCTACCCAATTCACTTATACCACATGTCTTTGGACCCGTGGGGGAAACCGGAGCAAACACGGGGAAAACATGCAAACTTTATACAGAAATGCCGAGGCTTGAACCAGCGACCTTCTTGCTGTGAGGCAACAGTGCTACCCACCGTGCCACCCTCAACGACATAATATTACTGTATTTATAATCTAGCCTAAACTGATTTTTCAGTTTTGAAACTACATAAAATTATACCTGACGCTGTTCTTAAATGCTCTGTTCCTTGTGGTCAGCAAAGTGCTCATGGGAAACTGTGTGCTTTTTTACAGTGTCTTTCCCCTTTAAGGACAAACCGCTCTCCCAAAAGAGAAAAGTACAGCTCCTTCTCACACTGCTCTGTTTTCATTAATGCCCCGCACTGATGAGAAATGACTGTTGAGATTCTCCAGAGGAGGAGAAGAGAATGACGCAACTCCCCGTTTACACTTCAGAAACATTCTGTCCTCGTCCACCTGCACTCGTGTCCGGGTCTCCCTGCTCTCAACTTAGAAACTCAGCATGAAATATTGAAAAACAGATGATATAATGAGAGTCATGGCAAGGACAAGAGAGGAAGAAAGAGAAAGAATTAAAGGTCCTCCGAAGTGCCTCCAAAATGCACAGCTTTGCTCAATGTAGAATGTCATTTCAACTGAAACATGGAAAAAAGGGCGGGGTGTATTGAGAAGCCCCTCCTCCCTTTTTAAAAATAAGCCAATTATGTTTTGTTAATATCACAGCTATGGCAGTTGGAGTTAAAACACTTCAAACTTATGTTAGTCTCAGCCTAAGCAATTCTGAATCTAATGTTTTTTTACATCTTTTCAGCATCTCAGCATCTTGTGGTTGTTATTATACATATAATAATCAGGATTATAGTCAAAGGATTATAGATCAACAGTGTGCTGGATAATCATTTACTTACATACTGTATGTTTCGATGTATAATTGTTTAGTGGAGACCTATGTATGTGTGCTCAAATAAATGTCATACCTGTCAACATTGGGATGTGAAAATAAGGGATCATTTGTTTGATTACATTAAATAATAGAGGCGTCACTGTTATAAATAAAAGAAGTTTACATATATAGTTATAATGAAAGTATTCGATTGCTTACCTAAAGTTTTATGCTCATTTAGGAAAAAAAATATTTGTGTTTGAAAAAAACCTCATCAAGATTGACATCTTTAGATGTTATTATTATTAATTATGTGTATATGTCTGTTCAAACACGCACCCACAACCCAGTATCCACTTTCACTCTGCTTCTAATCGAGTGTACAGAATCCGTTTGGGAAACAGCGTCTGTTTATCACTACGGACTGTTTTGAGAATTGTTTAGGAGGAGCGACGGCACCTGTAGTGTAAAGGAAAGGGAATCCCGCCGTTTTTATGTTTATTTCAGAGTGTTTCGTGCCTAAATAAACCGAAAGCACAGACAGATACCAACAGATTTAAGAGCAAGGGCGGCCCCTGGTGGTTCGGCGGTATGGGTTGCGTATAGGGAGGATCAGCTCTTTAATGTTTATTGACACCCGTCGGAGAACGACTGAAAATACGGGAGAAATACGGGAAAATACATTTACAGGATGATAGCGGGATAGAACTGTAAAATACTGGAGAATCCCGGGAAAAACGGGAAGGTTGACAGGTATGAAATGTAAATAAGTGACTAATTTCATACACTGAATGGGGCGGGGCACTTCAGATACTAGAGACTGCATTTGATTGGTCAGATGATCCCAATCAGTCATAAAAAATGTTTTTTTGAATACTCCAACACCCCTGTGCTACAGAAAGTAGGGTTGTGAATGATGGCAGTTGTGAGTAAAGAACAGTTTCATACTGTAAACATCTTATACCTTATAGAGCATTTTAGTCACACACTAAACGGCCACAACTGTGGTGAGCTACATCTTTACATTGTTTTCTCTTTGTTGTGTACAGACACTGAATGTGAAATACAATGTGTATTTGAAATAAAGTGATCTCTCGTTATATATTTTTTTTTGTGCAATTTGACATGCTTTTTTTCTACAGTGTATTGTGTTCTGCTTCCTGACTGGCTGTAGACCATTGTCAATCAATCTCCTCTGTGCAGTGTCTCCTGTATAGAACAGAATACATTCAGCTTGCCAAATTGACATAAATCTTCAACAGCTAGAAGTGACTCGGAAGTGCTGTATGAAATGTTTGCAAATTTTCTCCCCTCAATGTCGACATTCAACAATGAAACGTTCTGCACCGTCAAAGGCACCTGCGGTAGCACCCAAAGGAAGATGCTAACCATCACACAAAAATTGTACTTCTGGGCATGCTAAAGATAGGTAGAAGTTACATGGTTTTAGGGTGCCATTACAGAATAAATAAATGAAAATCAAATGGTTTCGATCTTTGGTTTCATTCTATAATACTAGACTTATTTTCTACTAAGGTTTGAACTTTGAGAGTGCTTAAACGAGAGAAAAGTGAAAATGTCAATGCCTGTGTATAAAGTGTGTAGTGAGGAGTTTTACAGCCTTAAAACATCTACAATAATTGTAAAAAATAAGGCTGACTACTTCGCGGATTTCGCCTATTGCCGGTCATTTTTAGAACGTATTTACTGCGAGTGACAAGGGACCACGGTATCTCAAGAAACTATTGGTATGAACTTATGTTTAACACATTTATTTGAATATTTTAGTTGAATTTAGTCGAAAGGATTTTTGATAAATTATTGACAACATACTGAGTACAGACACTGAATGGTGCCGCTGGTGTGTGAACACTTATAGAAAGCAATGTTTTGAGCTTTCATCTCATTTGGCTTACAGTATGTCCCCCTCAGAGTCTTTAAGTCTCCACGAGTGATTGCATAGGTCCAGATATATCTGTACCAGCTCTGCTACTCGACTCTCTAGTGTATTCATGTTGCTAACTTGGTGTTGCTGTGTTGAAGTTGTTCTCCTGTCTGACCTCTGTGGAAATGAGATACAAAGCAGGTCAATGTAGGCAGAGTTGCAGAACACACTCACCGATTGCATAATCACCATGGACTAAAGGTATCTCACTTGAGCTAAAACAAACCCCTCCAGAAGTTCACATTGGTGAGCTGTTTCGAACTGCTGAAAGAAAATAGACTTAATTTGGCTCGATTTTGTGCGAAACTACTTCATTTTAGTTTGAATTGAAGTATATCGGGGCCTTAAAGGGCACCTTTGATGAAAAATCGACTTTTTAAGCTGTTTGGACAGTCATATGTGTAGATATAGTGTATAGACGGTCATTTTGGGCTGATGTAAACACACCCAGTCCTTTTTTTTTTTCAATTTAACAGCATAAAAACGGTGGACCAATTGGATTGGTTTTGAGACCGACCGCAACTTTACGTAGGAGTGCGGTCCCCCCGCCCACCGGATTGATTGACAGCTGCGTATTAACATGTCTCCGTAGTAACGCGTATAATCATATCAACAAGACAGGACGTGTGCAAAGCAACCGGGAATATAAGGTCTGTTCAGTTCGCGAAGGTCATCAATCATCATCAAATGTGATCAAGAGTGAGTTTTACAAGTTTAACACGTGTTTAAAACAGTGCATGTTTGTAATGAACTACAGCGATTCACTTCAGCTTTACTTCATCACCACAGTCGTGTGTCAGCAAAAAAGACTCTTCAATCTCGGTTTGTTGACATTAAATCAGGTTTATTTTGTACATTAACATAATAGATATCCATTTAGCAGAGGATATTAACCTGTATCCTTTCACATTTCCTTGCAAATGCAGTGGAAAGCTCAATGTGCGCGCTGTCTGTATGTATGTGTGTGTGTGTGTGTATGTGTGTGTGCGTGTGTGAACGAACTTTGTAGCTACGTTGTGTGTGACTCATTGTTGCAACTCCTCAACAAACACATCAAACAGTATTTGGTAAAGTTCTTACTGTTGTATTTTTTCAGAAACGTAGTGAGATCTACTTCCTCTACATCTGTTCCTGTTGCGTCTGTCAGTCTGACACGGCCGAGGGCGGAGATTGAGGCACGCTGACGGGAACGGTGGGCTGGGAGGACTATTCTTAAAGGCGCAGTACCAAAAACAGCAAAAAGCTCTTTAGAGCTATAATACAGAGACTTTAGACAGCTATAATTAATAATCTGATGGGTATTTTGAGCTGAAATTTTACAGACAAATTCTGCTGACACAAAAGACCTATATTAAATATAAAAAAGGGGTAAAATATGTGCCCTTTAACACCCAAAATAACTTTTTATTTGAGTGGGGCTTTAAGGCCAATCCCACCGAACGTGTTTTATGCTTTTAGAGGACATGTTTTGAATTGTTTACTATTGGCCGTAAGCGTTTTGCGTGCAGCTCTTACAACCTTTGCACCTCGCGTTTAAACCACCTGCTGACCCTTGCTTTCTTTTCATTGCACGATGTGTGCTTGCAGTTGAAAAAGTTAACTCAGAGTGGAAAAGGCAGTCAAATGAAATGAAAGCAGAGGCAGAGTTTCCGTTGAGACGACAGCAGCGTTTGTGTTGTCAAGACGACTACGAAGACTTTAAAAGATGGAGGAGAGACTAGTGGTCGCTGTTTCAAGTAATCCAGAGCTGTCTGACTGTAATTAAATTAAATATTAAAATTAAATTAAATATTACAATTATAACAATATCAACAGCAACACACAATACGCAGCTGATTCAGTCGTTGCCTAGTAAAATAAAAAAGCGAATCATGCTTCTTTTTTCTTGTCAACAAAAAAGCTTGTATGATGCGCCTCATGTTTTTTGGAACAGTAAAAGTGAGTTCGGTGTGATTGGCCCCTAAGACATCAAGTTAAACCTGCTTAGATGTTCAGGAAAGGGGCTGGTGTTTGTTTAGTGAGCTGGCACCACGGCTGTCTTGTTAGCATGAGAAGGATAGAAGTGGCAGCTCACATCGACACCATGGTGACGGCTGGAATTCTGGGTACTGTAGGTCAAACACGACCTCACATAAACACTCTTGGTTCAAACAGAGACGGCCTCAAAAACTAATCCAAAGAGGAGGAATGTGCATCATGCCAAGTGCTGCAATTAAAGCTTTGATCAACAATGTGTGTTTTAAGGAATTTACAGATATTCATAAAGTTGCAAACGAAAAGTAATTAGGATTTTAATGAGTCATGTGGCAACATTTACTGGGAAATACAAACCGATTAAGCATTCCTATTAAGCAACAAAACAACTTTTGCATGTTTACAAAACTCTCCATCTGTATCATTTATACAGTAGTAATTACTGTACGGTATATATCAAAATGATCAACGATGCTTTCAGATGTCTTATGGGGATCCATGGTAAGCTGCCAAAAAAGCAAATAAATAAATGCAGGATGCAGTTAAAATGATCAAGGAAACATACAGCATTTGTGGATCTCTGAGATGGTCTGGTTGTGTTTGCCTGGCAGGTCTGAGAGGTTTAATTTATTGTTAAATCTTAGCAACATTTCGCATTGTGGCTCTAATATAACAGTCGTGCCAAGTTCAATTCAATCACAGTGGAAATGTAATGAAAATGAGTGGCATCTATTTTTCAGCTCACACAGCAGTCTGTAAAATTCCTCTAAGTCATACTGAGACTGAAATCTGCTGAAGCTGAATTGCAGTGCATTAATCTACAGGAAAAAAATCTATCTATCTTTTTGTTTTTAAATATTCAAACATGTCCTGACAAACTTTGCTTAATTGAAAATGACTATAATGTTTTCATTTAATTAATTTCGAGCTGTCCATCCATCTTCTTTATTTGCTCTGGTGGCAGGAGTGTGTTTTACAGCATTCCTCATGATTCCTTTCATTGCCTTTGTTACAGTTTTTCATAGTAGCTTTGGTGCGTTTCTCACAACACTATTTACATTTGCACAACAGTTAATGCATTTCTCAAAACAATTAGTACAAACTGCTAAACCTAGTTGATAACCTGCAAAAGCATGTCACCTGCTTAAAATGGATAGCTCATTCCTCAAAAGCAAGTATTCATGTCAGTGAAGATGTCAGTGTCATCAAGATGAAAAGTCCTGAAACCATTGTTTAACTTTGTCGTGTTTTCATTAGGACAGTTTATTCTGCATATTTTACTAATGCCAAAGAGTCAGATTTTGGTAACACTTCCTGAAAATGCTCAAGACAGCACTATATACTATTTGCACAGCCATTTTGAAAACTACCATAAAGTTAGACATTACTGCATTTAGTGAGGTACTGCATCTGAGTACAAGACACTGAATATGTATGTTGCATATTTTTTCTGCATATGCTCTTTGTAATTCTAATTTATTCACAGCATTGTGCAAAAGAATAAATACACCCTTATTTACAACAAACATAAACTCCCGTTGTGTAGAGCTGTGCACAACTGTAAACAATAGCGCAGTACAGATTGGAACTGAACCTACAACATACATACTGTAGGTCTGGAATTCATGAAATTGTTCAATTTAGACGACATTTTAAGGAAAAAAAAAAAGATTTTAAAAAAATTTATGAAGTTAGTTTGACAGATTTTGACAACTAATTCAACACTTTTGTATGTAATGAGTTTTCATCAATCAGTTTTTAAATAATTTCCGTATAATTATTGACTAATATGAAACTATTCATATGATTCATTAACAATACAGTTTGTAAAGTAATATTTTATGTCTTTTAGTAGATACATTATATGAGAAACTTGCTTTGTTTACAAATTAAAGTCTAATTGGATTTGCATTGTAAACATTAAAAGTTAAAAAAGTATTATTTTTTATTTCATATATTAAGGTTTTGCTATGATACTCCCAAAATCATTCCGCATAAATCCGTGTGTTTTTTAATAAAAAATTATTCGCAGAAAAAGCAAAAGATTCTGTCTGGCCCTAGTAATGACTCAAGTAATGAAATGAGGACTATTAATTTTAGATGGAATGACTATTCAGCATTCACAAGTTTAGTTAATTTTGACTGACATGACATAAGCAAATGATAACATTGTAAATCAGCAGAGAGTTATATGAAAGCAATTGATGCACGTCCAAAAGCATTTGCAATTTGTTGGAAGGATTGAGAAACTGCTACTATGATGTGCACAAATGATGAACTGTTTTGAAAAATGCATTAACTGTTGTGCAGATGTAAATAGTGTTATGAGAAATGCACCAAATCGGCTGAGAAAAACTGTAAATGACCCGCAGTAAACTGACACTTCTTTTGAGAGCACCAAACACAACCTTGATATGTTCAAATCAGTGTCAAACGCCACAGCTTGCGGACGTTTTAATTTGAAACTCTGCTTATCGGGTTAAAAAAACAACACCTCTGAGTAAGTAAACAAGACAAATTCCTTCATCTCGTATTACAGTGTGCCACCTGAGAAGCTCAGTGATGCACGTGGCTGGATATGAATGGACTCTTTCCACTTGATGCACGTTTTGGAAGCCTTCCATGGGTAAAACATAGTGCAAGTCTCTGCTGAATTCAGGCATGTCTGATCAACTCCAGCCACAAGAATCAAAGCATAAACACCACGCCATGTGCATGCTGTATATTATACTGCAGATCACACTATGCAGCCATTTCCATTTTAGGATACGCTAATAAATCTAGACGTACTACAGGTGCATTACACCAAGATATGGATTTGATGTTTAAATAGCAGCAGCACACAAGTTAACAACCAAGAGATTCCCTTTGTACCGTCTGTAACTGCATTTCCAAGCTTTACCAATAGAAAATGACTGGATAAGCACAGAGCTCTAGCGTAAACCGCTTATAGGTGTCTTTTTAAATAGCTTTCTAATGCGCTTTAAGCACTGCAACATAGTGTGTATCAAAGAGACGAACAAAAGTACAGAGCGTGAGCAGATGTAGTTTCTCCTCCTGCAACCCATGATCCTTCTTGATTGGCGCATAATGAGAAACAGATCAGTGTAAAACACACACACATATCTACATTCATTATTCACACCAGATTAGTTTCTTTATTAGAACGGAGGGAAGGTGCAAACCAGCAAAGGGAGGAGAATGTTTGTGCCATTGGGATGGAAGAACAGCCCGGCCCCCTTTTTCTTTGGAGAAATGTGGGTCGGTCTGCAGACTGGAGTGTGTTTTACATCACTGCACAGGTTTCAGGACTTCAGAGGCATTTCAGCTGTGAGCTGGAGTCAATGTGACCACAGCAGTTTCCTGAATTTAACTCAACTAGTCCTGCACACACTGAGCACTTCATTGGAGCCATTTTAACAGTACAGAGCGTTTGTTTATACTGTAAGTGTGGGCCAAATAAAGAAATCTACTGAAAAAAAAGATTCACCATTGCAGTGTTTATTTGGACACATCTAAAGATATTCCATTCCCCAAAGGAATTTGTTTTAGAGGAAGTATTGCCCTCAAAACTCTGTGCCAAGCACAAGTAACTTTTAGTACAAATTTACAAAATGAAGACATTTAAGTTTATGGTTATACTTAACCTAAGCAGATTAATGAATTTAACTTCGTCCTGCATTTACTTAAAGGGCACTTATTATGAAAATCAACGTTTGTAAGTGACTTGTACAGATCTAACTGTATGTATAGTGTGTCCACTGTCATATTGGAGTTATAGAAACTTTTTTCTAATTTCCTGATGTTAAAATAGGATCCAAATCCCAATGGTTTTGAGGCCCACCGCAACAAGACTGTCAAGGTTTCGGGTTGGGGAAAGGACGAGGACTAAATTGCAGAACAAAAAATGAGTATTTATTAATAATAAAATAAAACAAACAGCAAAATAAACTACCCTGAGGGGGAAAACATTAATTTAAAAAAATAAACAAGCAAACAAACTATACTGGGCTGAGCTGGTTGACAAGGATCTGAATCAATACAGGAGAACACGACAAGACTGGGGTATCATTGACGATTATTGACGACGAACTGGCACAGGACAGCAGACATAAGGAGAATTTAAAGCAGAAATAATTAACAAACAAACATGTGGACATAATAGTCTAATAATGGGTTAACAAGGAGGGTGGGGCTGGACAATAGACAGGAGAGCACATGACAACACAAGCCATGTGCTCACATAAAGACTAGAACACGCAGCCAATGAGAGAACTCATTAACTGCGTGCTCACATGATGACATAAGCACGCGGCGTGTGTAAACACACACAACGTGCTAAACACAACAACAGAGGACTACTGAACGCGAGACACAAGCACACGATAAAATGAAAACATCTTACCGTGTGCTCACACACGCAGCGTGCATATTTCAACCCAGCACCGCCCGAAACAGAACCCAAATAGACTCAAGGCGCTGGGAATGAAACAGCACGCCGCAGACAAACGATCACGAGGAAGAGAGTGTGCAAATCGCGAACACGCCCAGACCCCACGAGCCCGCATCAAGCGGGAGCACACAAGGTCCAAGCGCGCCCACAATTGGCACTCATACAGAGACACAATGACAACAGACAGGACTAGACAGAGCTAGTGTCTGGAGTCTGCCACCAAAACAAGAATTAACAAGACTGGAGTGGCAGAACCCTGACAAAGACACAGGAGTGCAGTTTTCCCCACCCACCGAATTGATTGACAGGTGCCATGTCTACATAATAACATGTATACACGTCCACAGAACTTTTTTTTTTGCAAAGAAACTGGGATTAAATATGCTACATGCTTAATTTTAAGTTTAAAACAATTTTAAGACATTTGTACATGTTTGTAATAAATAAAGTAAAATCACTATATAATTCTTAACCACTATGATCACCATGGCCGCATGGTGAAAATACTAATGTGTGTGTGTGTTCTGCTAACAGCATTTGTGTGTGACTCATCATTTCAGAAAGGCTTGAATAAACTCCACCACGAATACATGAAATAAACGTACTTGGTATTTTTGACTAATGAGCTGTATTTAGGCTTCACCTGTGTTTGTCTCTATCACTGACAGCTGTTTATCTAATGCATAAGCAGTAGACACATTGAAGTGGTGAATGGGGAGAAGCAATTCATTAGATTTAAAGCCACAGGCAACAAAAACAGCTACATAGTCCTCAGATACTAAAATGGGCAGATTCTATATTATATATATAAATATAAATAATCTGATGGGTATTTTAAGCTAAAACTTTACAGATATATACCGGATACACCAAAGTCTTATCTTACATTTTGTAAAAGTGTAGGTGCCCTTTTGCAGTTCATTGGCAGGTAAATGAGTCATTAAAACAGCACAGAAGCATTTGTTAATTGTAACTCTGGGCTAAATATAGAAATCTACTATTAAAAACAGATTCTCTTTAGCAGTATTTATTTGGAAATACTGTCTGCATATCTGCAGTTCACTGCAGGAATTATGCAAGTCAAGTAATGCCCTTCAAAAATCGGTCAAATGCTAGTTACAGTACTTGTTTTCTGTCAGTTCTGTTGCAAATTTACACATTAAAATGAAGACATTTAAATGGCGGCTTAAGCTTAACCTCAGCAGTTTCCTGAGTTTAACTCAACTAGTCCTGCACAAACTGAACAGTTCAATGGCAGTAACTGAAACCAATTCAACAGTACAGATTTGTATATTGTAAGTGTGTGCCAAATATGGAAATGTACTAAAAATAAAGACTCACTATTGCAGTGTTAAAGTATTTGAACACACTGTCTGCATATCCTCGGTTCCCAAAAGGAATTATGCAAGCCAAGTAATAGCCTCAAAGATCTGTGCCAAATGCTAGTTCCATTTTTTTGCATGTTGAAATTAAGACATCACACTATGTACTCACACTATGTACAGTCCCCTTGAACCGGGCTGAAGCACGCTTGTCCCCCCTCCCGTCTCCCCCGACGGCCTGCGCAATCACACTTCATTCGGGCCTGAGCACGCTTTTGTCATCGATGATGCGCTGTTGAAGTGCTCTCGTTCAGCACAGAGCACATTGCTTTATATGATTATATCGTTTTAGTCGTTTGATTTGCAGTGACACACAGTCAAATATTTCGCCTAACAGATCAGCCGCTTCCTCTTCAGTCCTCGTGGTGCAAGAATTAGAAGGTTTGCTAAAGGTGCAGAGAGGGGTTTGTGTCTTTAATAATTTATGACAGTTTGGGTTCAGTGAACAGTAAGAATGATTCATAATTCCATATGAAACAGTCCCCAAAAGTCACATCTCCTCTTTTCGGGCTCAGGCGCGCTTTGCACTCACACTACAAGCGTACCACGCCAAAGCACACCTCTTCCAACCGGGCCAGGGCCGGCCAACTGTACCGTGCATAAGCCCAGTTTAGCGCACTCACGCTTCTAAAATTATCCAGGAAACGGGCTTGAGCACGGTTCAGATAGCATACAGTAGTGTGAGTACGCCCTAAGGCGACACGGTGGCTCAGTGGTTAGTACTGTCACCTCAAAGCAAGAAGGTCGCTGAATCGAGTCCCAACTGGTCAGTTGGCATTTCTGTGTGGAGTTTGCATGTTCTCCCTGTCTTTGTGTGTGTTTCCTCTGGGTGCTCCAGTTTACCTCACAGCCCAAAGATGTGGTATAGGTGAATTGAATAAACTACTTTGTTCATAGTGTGTAAATGAGTGTGTACAGATGCTTGCCAGTACTGGATTGCAGGTGGAAGGGCATCTGCTGTGTAAAGCACACTGTATACTGGAAGTTGGCAGTTGAATGAATAAAGGGACTAAGTTGAACGAAGTTATTGTACATATTAAATTTAGGACATTTAAGTGGATGAGTAAACTTCTTGTACTTTTTTAAAGGGACAATTAACCCAAAATTTAACTCTGCCACCGTTTAATTACCTACACTTTTTAAAACCTATTTGAGTTTCTTTCTTCTGTTGAACACAAACAAAGATATTTTGAAAAAAATTGTGGTTTTCTGTGACTCACTGACTTTCATAATGTTTTTTTCCTACTATGGAAGTCGATGGCTCTCAGCAACCAGCATTTTTCAAAATATCTTCTGTTGTGTTCAAAAATAAGAAACTCATAAAGTTTTAAAACCACATGAGGGAGAGTAAATGATGAGGTTTTTTTCATTTGTGGGTGAACTATCCCTTTAATGGTTCATTGGCAGTAATTGGAGCCGTTTAAACAGTACAGAATCATTTGTATATTTGAAGTGTGAGACAAAAACAGAAATCTAATATAAATACAGATCCACTATTGCAGTGTTTATTTGAACACACCGTCTGCATATCTTCAGATAACCAAAGGAATGATGCGAGTCAGGTACCGGCCTCAAAAATCAATGCTGAATCCAAGTTGAACGTGGCTGGATAAACTTGACCACGGCAGTTTCCTGAATTTAACTCAACTAGTCCTGTATACACTGAACGGTTCATTGGCAGTTATTTGAGCCTTTTAAACAAAACAGAAGCATTTGTTTATTGTAAATCTGGGCCAAATTCAGAAATCAACTAGAAATACAGAATCACTATTGCAGCGTTTATTTGGACTCACTGTCTGCATATCTTCAGATCCCTGAAGGAATTATGCAAGTCTGGTAATGGCCTAAAAAACTGCTGAATGCAAGTTACATTTTTGTGCAAATTTACACATTAAATTTATAGGACAGGGACAGGAAACTTTTTATTCATTCAAGATATTTGCTATTAAAGTGAGTGAGAGTGTGTACAGAGTCAGAGACAAGCCAGAACATACTTCAACAGAGAGAATAAGCAGGATTCCTTGTGGTGTTGGACAGACAGATGAGAAACACCAGTGGAAAGAGCAGCTGCATTCTTTCATACAATACAGCGTGATCCTGAGGACAACACAACAACAGACTGCAAAGTGGGTGCAAAAATACTATTGGGCTGTAGAAAGATTTAAGGAATGATGGATACACAAATGCAAAAAAAAAAGTTTAGAAGTGAAGAGATATAAAGAGAAGAGTTAAAATAAGAGAAGAGACCAAATGAAAAGAAAACAGGATAAAACAAGTGGAAAATAGAAGAAAACATGACAAGACAAAATGAGACCAAACATGAAATTTAACAAGAAGAGAAGTGAGTGAAGACAAAACGAGAAAATAAAACAAAAGGATAGGATGAAAAGACAAGACAAAACAAAATGAGAAGAAAAGGCAACATTTAAAGATGAGACGAAATTAAAACAACAAGACAAATGGAAGAAAATATGAGAAAAGTCTAGAGATTCTTGGGAGACACATTAAATAAAGGAAAGATAAACCAAGAAGAGAAAAAAATAATGAAACAAAATGAGAGGAGTCAAGACGAAAAAATGAGAAAAAATAAAATGAGGACATTAAATGAAACGAGAAGACAAAAAGAAAAGTTGGAATGAGAATTCAAGTCAAGATGACAACACAAAATTATAATATAAGACAAGACGAAATGACAAGATAAATAGAGAAGAGACAAGACTATATGACAAAAGGTGAGACAAAACAAGAGGATGAGATGAAAATGGATGAAATGAGAAGACAAACTGGAAAAAAGACATTTGAAAATCAGACCAAATTCAAAGAAAAGACAGGTTAAAATTTGAAGATACAAAATGAGATGAGCAGGTAAAAAAGGAATTGAAAAAGAAAAGACAGGATAAATCATTAATAAACAAGACCAAATGAGATAGTCTTGAAGTTTTCTTTTTCTCTTTATTGTGTGTTCATTGTGTATTTTAGGTGGTGGACTAGACCTCAAAAGAGGCAGTCAGCATGTTCAGGCAGGTTTAATGTAACTCCCACCACAACTTGAGCCCGTTTAAATAAAAATCAGAAGTAAACATGAAACATATGCTAAACTGGTAGTGATTACGCTGCAAAAATGTCTTTCTTACTTTTTTGTCTTGCTTCTAGTGTAAATATCTAACAATTCTTGGATCAAGAAGCATTTTCTAGACAAGCAAAACATATTGTCTTGTTTTCAGAAAGAATATCAGGTTTAGTCAAGTTTTGCTTTGAAATGTGCGTTTTTCTTTAAGCAAATTAATCTGGCAAAGGGGTAAGCAAAATAATCTTGTTTCATAGTGAAAACAAGATTATTTTGCTTACCCCATTGGCAGATTATTTTGCTTCTCTTAAAGAAAAAACTTACTTAACTTTGACTTATTGTTTTCTGAAAACAGGACAGTATTTTATCCTTGTCTAGAAAATGCTTCTTGATATAAGATTGTTGAGATATTTGGGTTAGAAATAAGACATAAATGAGAAATGTTTATGTGTATACAGGTATGTTCTAAACATGTATCCATCATGACGATGACACATTAGACTAACACTGCAAACTCAAGACCTCTGTTTCCATACAAGAACAATAAGTAGACTTGGAAACAACAAATAAATGGCCTCATCTATACTTCCTCCTACATACGCAACAGCACACAATTTTATTTATCAAATGAGAAACATCCCCATGTCACACTCCACAACTTGAACAAAACCAAGCTTTTGTCTTAAAAGGCGTCAACATTCTCCATCACAAAAGACTTTGTACCTTGGTGATGAAAACCACCATCTAGCATAATAAATACTGCCATAGTAACTTAATAAAGCCACAATGCGTGTGTTTACAGACTCATTGTGCCTTTTCTCCGCACAATTCACCGCAGCCTGCAAAAACATGAATGGACGCACCCAAAAGCGCCTGCGATTCACGCGAGAGGAAGTGGTTTGCCTTTAACATGACAGATGTTATGTTACAGACACTGCTAAGGGATCATAATGAACGAGAGGAGACGTATTATGCTGTTGAAGAGTAATGACACTCCTCAGAAATTTGAAATAGACTCTTTGTTGTTCTGACATGGGGATGCATGTGCATGTCATACATTGTGTTTGCAATGGTACAGTGGTTATGTAAGCCTGGTAATCCACCTCCATACAAACATGCCGGAGGCCAGCTTGAACCAATCAGCCCTCGATATCTGCTTTCTGTTTATCAACACTTCAGCAAGTGTTACTGTCCATGGGAGATGACAGGGTCTTCAGCCCGTAGCTCTCCAAGAGCTCTCAAGTCGGCTCCACATCAGCCTTTATTTATAGTCTCCCATAGCAGTCGGCACTTTTATGCACTTTCAGTAAATGGACAGAGTGAGTTGTGCATGTGCTTGTCTTGTGCACTTACTGTAAGAGAAACTGATGCGTGGGGTGACGTCGTCTTCTGCTGATTGACACCGTCCGACCAGGAGAACGTTGAGGAGGAACAGGAAAGAGACACGTGTCATGTTTAGCGTCCACATTTTGTGACTTTATGTGTTCTGGATTTTCTGGCACTCATGAAGATCTTTTTTTTTTTTGATAATTTTTTTTTCTTCTCCTCAAACTCCTGAAAAGGAGAGCTGTGTGTTGAGGATCGGGGGTCACCTTCACAGGGCCTCACAATGGTGGATTTCTAGCAAGAAATGAGTCCTCAAGGACAGCGGTACAGCACAAATCAGTCTCCATGAGACTCCCACAATGTGTTTTCAGGAATCTGGAACAAAAAAGACACAAAAAATGTCAAATTAAGATGAGATAAAACATTTAATTACTGTTGGGAATGGTTTCATTAAAATAGCTTACAGCTTACTTTTTTCATTCTCGGTAGTCATCAAATGTGGATTGATATAATAAGTTAGGACTGACCCTGGTTTGCTGGTTATATGTGACACTGGACCGCTAAACCTAATCTTATGTTGCACGGGTATTTTTTTTAGCAATAGCCAACAATATGGGTTCAAATGATTTTTCTTTTATGCCAAAAATCATCAGGAAATGAAGTAAAGATACTGTAAATATCCATTATGATATTTTGTGAATATCATACTGTAGTTAGATCAAACTGTAATTCATGATTAGTAATGTCCAACTTATTTTGAACAACCCTAAAGGCGATTTTCTGAATATTTCGATTTTTTTGCACCCTCAGATTCCAGATTTTTTAATTAGGAAAAATCAATAGGAAACCTAGTTAATCAGCTGCTTTGTTATTTATAAATAACTTTTGACTGGTTTTATTGGCCAGGTTTTATGGTTAAAATGATAATAAGTT
Organism: Danio albolineatus; assembly: GCA_903798035.1. Classification (NCBI taxonomy): domain Eukaryota; kingdom Metazoa; phylum Chordata; class Actinopteri; order Cypriniformes; family Danionidae; genus Danio; species Danio albolineatus. The sequence continues at coordinate 398,471 of CAIGQQ010032409.1, forward strand.
GTGTTTATGTTCATCTGATCTAAAGAAGAGATCTAAACCGTTATAGATTTTAGATCTTTGACCACTTCCAGAATGGGCTGTAAACATATTCAAGAATATATACAAAGTTTAGAGTAAACACTTTTGTCGAATGCATTCAAACAGCAATAAAGATGACCTAATCCCCACCTAATGACATCAATTCTAAACATTTTGGGACATGTTGTGTGTTTAGAAATGGATTAAAACACCCAGCGTAAATGAGAATGCACCACTGAACCAAAAGGCAGTTTATTTCCAAGTCTAAATGTAAATCTTGTTTGTTTAAGCAACTTGTCAAAGTTGATTTCCCAGCCAAGCCAAGCTGACGCTGGTATAGCTTGGAGGCAGAAAAGTAAAAAAGTACTCAAGACCTCTTTTAAACTGACAAAAAGTTTCAACTTAATTAAGGCCACATGTATAGAGTTCATTTTACAAGCATTTATCTATTTTTAAATGAACCAAACATCCTCTTCACGCTACGCTAAACCCATAACACAGTGTGAGCGAGTCCCTAGTTCACGCTTGATAGCACCAAGAGACGTGGGAGTTCAAACCAGCCGTCTCCTACCTGTGTGCATGAGTCTCGGTGTGGGGCTATATCTCTGAAAATCAACAGCAAAGATTTGGGTTGTGCCAAGCATTGGCGCATGAATGAGAATATGTAGCCCTAAGGGATACAGATTAACACAATATTTGCTCACCTCTTAGCAGGGCTCTTTGTCTGTGTTTAATCAGTGCTAAACTGCAACGATGGGTCTACGTTTGCAGAAAAGTGCCCTGTTTAACACTGGAACTTGTATTTCATTACTACTAGAATGGCCATAGTGGTCATTCAGACTGTGCTCATCCAAGACGTCATATTGTCACAATTACATTCAAAGCTTTTATTGAGATATTAGATTCAGGCTTTGAACATCTATTGTCATATTTTATGAAATCATTACCCTAAAAATTCTATCCTTTGGTAATACAGCCTGTAAATGTGTACTATGAGTTACTAGACCGCATGCAAAATTTTGCACATCATTTCGTCCCGCAAACAGGAGAGCAAGGTTTTTCACTGGACTGAATATGTTGTTTTGAAGGACATATTTGAAGTGAAGTTATGCTTGCGCTATAAGAATTTTAGGTTTTTGTTAGCAGGAAGTTGCTAGGCTACAGATGCATTCATTTTTGAAAGCTATTGAATACTGTAAGTAGCGGACACTGAAATGCATGCTGTCAACTCGACCACTATGGCCATTCAAGGTAGAAATACTAAAAACTCTTTTGTGTTTTAGAAGGCAATATACAAACATTTAGGAAAAGTCAGGGTATTATAGTTTGGGTTTTATTTTAACAAAGTTTAACAATGTAACACATTGGAGAGACAATTTTTTTCTGAGGTGGTACCCGGTGAAAAAGAGACAAAGAGCTAGTGACTCTGACAACAGAGGTGTGGATCCACATGCAGGTTTAATGGCGACCTCAGGTAAGCAGTGGTCAATACAGGGGCAAACAGATGTGTACAGGCAACCCAAAGTCATAATCAAAATAACAGGCAGAAGGTCAAAAAGGCTGGTAGCAGACAGGGATAAACAGACAAGCAGGGCGAGGATCAAAACACGGGAAGACAAGACAAAGGAACGACGTTGTAATGCCACTTAAAGTAAACAAGACTCGGCGACTAGAGTGAGTGTATGTACTGCTTAAATAGTGTGTTTAATCAGTCCTTGACAATCGTCCGGTAGTGTGTGTACAATCAATGGTGACTTGGAGAAGGAGTGTGTGTGTGTTGCATGACTGGATTTGTAGTCCGTGTACATGGCTGATATGTAGATCTTGTGTGATGTGTGTGTATACCAGCGATCTCTGATGGTTCGATCATTGGTGATCGTGACAAACAAGCTAGTATTTAAAGCCCTCCCTGGCTGGTCATTATTGGAGCAACTAACCATTACTTGATCAACCAATATGACAACAGACCATGCTGCTGCACAGCATATGTTGACAGCAACAATAACCAGACTGAACCAAAATGCATACTCCCACTGACGTAAACCAGTGTTCTCAGTAGGGTGAAATGAAGATGAAGCAAAAAATGGGTGCTTTTTGGAAGTGATGATATTGTCAATGGAAAGTGCTTCATTGTGTGTTTACTTGTAGGCTTGCAAAGTTTGGAGAACAGTTGACCCCAGTTTACCATAATCATTCACACTGATCATCCTTCATTGACTTCTCTTCCATAAATTGCTTTTCTGAGAAACTATATTCAACATAAAGTCATAAAATGCATAATTTCAGCCTCCTGCTAAGATGAACTCATTTGCTCCCGTTTAGATAAGGCATATGTGGAGCTTAACTGCCTGGCAAATGAAATGGACTGTAAATAAGTTGAAAAGCTCTGCACGTGATACGTGATCTCTAGTTACAACACAGAACCCTGTCATCAGCCCAACATGTCAGTGGGCGAACACTTAAGTGGTTTCCATTACTCTGGCTACGTGGACGAGCCTTTTAAGCACAACCACAAAGTTAACCACAAAGTTAATCCAATTGCAATTCCCATTTAGGTTTAAGATTTAATATCAGTGTCAAATGTGTATGCTTTATTTTTATGAACTGCCAACAGTAAAGGGCTAACAAATGGAGTGTGGTGAAAATTAATATTGGTGGAGAGGAAAAGACAGCCTGGGTTTCGCTAGACATCTGAATGAAGCATATGTCTAAAACATTTATCCCACAACTCCATCAAATGGTATAGGGTGAAATTATTGAGTTTAATTAGTTTGTAGATGGATCTTAGGATATCTGAAATGTGTAGATTGTTTGCTTTGTTTTGAATCTGAAATCAGTTTGTTGTAATGTTGGATTTTCTAAGTTTGGTTTGCTTTTAATAAGGCAACATTTCAAAGTGCTCTAAGATATGTTTGTGCACTTAGTCACATTTAAAATGTTCCTCTCATTGGCTAAAATGCACATATATCTACTAATAATCTGGCCTAAGAAAGAAAATACTCAATGTTTCAAATAAAGAATCTCCAAAAGCCCCTAGTACAGTGGTTTTTCACTGGGTACCACCTCAGGAAAAAAAAATTGCCTCTCCAAGTACCACCATAATTGAAGTACAGTTGTGTAGTAGGCCTAATTAAGCAGTTACAGCACTGCACAGATCAAAAACAAGGCGGATTATTCTTCAAATAAAGAATATTTATTATTGTCAGTCATTAAAATAAAAGGTTTAGCCAATTAATATCAATTTGCTGATCACATCGGTGTTATTGGATGCGTCAAAGGGTTAAAAGTATGTTCATTTTTTACTTTAATTATTCAGAGATTCCTCCGTGTACCACTAAAAGGAAGCGTGTGTACTACAAGTGGTACGCGTACCACAGTTTGAGAACCACTGCCCTAGTAGAACATTGTACTTTATATAAAGTTGTAAAGTCAACTTCACGCTTGTAAATGTTTTTTTTTCTTCTATTTTTTAAAGACGTTCCAAGCTCATTAGAGAGATTATTTTTAACAATAGTTTTAATAACTAATTACTAATATCTGATTTTTGTAGCCATTGCCATGATGACATAATATTATTTAATATATAATATGTACATTCTGTATATAAGTTATACACAAGATACTAATATTCAGCTTAAAGTGCAATTTAAAGGCTAAACCATGATAATTAGGTTAGCTAGGAAAGTGTAAATTTACTGGATAACAGTGGTTGATCTGAAGCCAATACTGACCTTAAATAATATAAAAGAAATAAGACTTTCTTCAAAAGAAAACGGCATTAAAGGGAATGCTGTGAAAACGTCCTTCCCCATTAAACAGCACTTGGGAAATATTTACAAAAGTATTCATATTTCACTGGAGCCTTCAAACATGCTATATATACAGTATAGACAGATATGGGCCTGTTAACAGTCCTAATGCCCATCACGATCACATCTATTCATACTTTAAATAAGAGCTTCAAAACTGAGCCAATTTGGCATCAAGCTTTAATAGTGATACCGCAGGCTAATTTACTGTACAACTGCCAAAACAACAAGGATGCTTTGCTCTAATATAGACAACAGAGTGCATGCCACTAGCTGACAGTTGTCCCTGAATGAAAAAGAAGACAGAAACAAGGTTACTTTTCCATCTGGAGCATGACAGACCTTGGACTCCCACAGGGAAGATTCACATCCCAGTTGGGAAACTGCTGCTTGTTTAAACAGAATCCCAAAATCATTTTTGCACAGCATGAGGAGATAAACCGATTTCAAGTGAATGTGCTTTAGGTTTTTACAGTTGATCTTCCGATGAACTGCTGAATCATTGATGATTGTGGCTTATCGACATCAGACAAGTCCTAAAGGCACAAAACACTCAACTACATGACGTCTAAAAATGACCGATTTATATCACAATTTAAGCAAATATGACATTGTTATGTGATGAATAACATATGGCACAAAGTGGCATCAGGTATCAAACAAAACACTGCAAATTCAACATGAACTACACTCTCAAATACAGAAGTACTGCATATAGTGATGAGCTGGAACATTATGATCATACAATATCACTTATAACTGGCCAACAAAGCCTTATATTAAGGAATGGACAAATTAGATAGTAAGCAATCAGTTATCATGGTCACTGTAGAGATCTGAGCAAGTCTAACAAAGGCTATAATATAACAAAGACTCTCTGAAAAAGACAGAGCTTGTGGGTTGCTCCTGATAAGTAATGATTAAAATTCACCAACAGTGGTTGAGTGCACACAGCTCATAGGTCCAGAAGGGCAACTAATGCTATCCAATGCAAGATAATGTAGACTGCACACATTATTCAGGAATGGGCAAAAGAACAATATTAAAGTTGGAAGGTGATGCCTTGGCCTCCTTTAATTGAGACTGTGTGAGACGTGCTTGAACCAACATGTGAAGTTTTTCCCAAACATTATTATCATAGTTTGTTACATTGTTACAAAAGCTAGTTGTTCACAACTGTTTTCAGAACTGTGCTGGAGAGTTGCTGTTCAAATACATTCGAATTAATACAAATTAGACACAAAATAAAATAAAATATATGAACTGCCATGAGATTGCATTGGAAATACTTTACTTGTTTTGTTGTATGTTACAGATTGTACTCTTGTTGTACAGTTCACCAAGAGAACCACTGACAAAAACCATCCCTAAACCCAACCAATAGTGTTTTCAACAACAAATGTAAGAGAAAAGTACACTGCAGCCACATACTTTTACCCTGATTTTACATTGCTTTTATGCCTTTTGTGCTTCATCAAACCAGTGCTCTGCACCACAAGTAGAACACCATACAGAATGAAAGCTTCAACCACTCAAGTCTGTCACACAAGGAAACACTGAATCATTAAAATATATAGTTAATAACAGATCCTACCAAGGCTTTCTTTGCATTAGTTTTATCTGATTTCTGGAACAGTCCTTTACCAGACTCAAACCCAGTCTGATCTGCTTCGTGTGCTAAGCCTCATGCTGTATATTGTGATAGCTCAAAAAGGAAGAGAAGTTGTCAGTGGCGTCAAACTGCTCCATATTGTTCATTTTACACACAAAATGCAGCCAAATGTATTCCCTTGGCACATATTTCTCAGTTCTCATAATGTAGCCCTGGGTACATATTCCCAATGAGCCTGTGTTGTTCAGATTATAACTGGCTAATAATTGTTTGAGAAACACACTCGAATCGAATCCACCTTGGAACCCTTGCAGGTGCTAATGCACTGGTTCCTGATACCACAGGACACCTTCAGGGGTCTTGTAGAAGTTATGCCTCTGTGGGTCGGCGCTGTTTACATAGCACATGGAGGACCAACCTCACATTATCATGTTAATGGTTTGTACTCACAATAACACCAGACTACCATACACATAATAGTCCACAAAATCCAAACAACAACAATTTTGCATTCGCTACAGTGTTATACAGCCTTCAGATAGGAGACATGTTTACAAGGTCACACTCGTGCTACTCGTCCATATGCTGGGGTTGGAATGTGTCCTGCACTGGTCAAGGCTGTGGCTTCAGCCATATTGGTGTAGGAGACTCGTTTACCAAGCATTAGCCTTTCTAGCAATGGGAACACATGGAGCGACATCCCGGTTGACCAATGGCAGTGTGATCTCATTAATTTCAAGTTTTGACAGCAAGAGGATAAATGCTGCAGAGGCACATGAGGATCTGAAGTAGGACACCGAAGGTCTCTCTGTCAGAGATATACTGTAATGCACATTTCTCTTTCTTCTTCAGTGTTAGTTGCAAGGATTAATGCAGAAGCTATGAATCATTTCAATTCTAGTCCTTAAAGGTGAATGACTACAATCCCCAAATCCTAAAATTAATGACACCAGTGAACAAGTGTGATGTTGAAACATTAATCATTCAGATGAAAACTATTGGTAAAACATATTTTAGTTTGTCTATTTTGAATACATCAAATCTTTTGTCACACTTTATTAAAAAGTATAATTATCGCTATAAATAAAGCATTAACTATGACTCTAATTAATAAACTCTATTAATAGTTATTAAGGTAATAGTTGAGTTTAGATATTGGGTAGGAATAGGGATGTAGAATAAGATCAGGCAGCATGTGTACGTTAAAAATAGAAATAAACAGCCAACATCTTAATAATAAGCAGGTAATTAGCTACTAGTAAAGTAAAGTCTTTTAGGTTTTATTAATTACTGTTAAAAAAGGAAAAATTGATTGATAGACTTTATTTTGTTTAGAATATTAAAATGAATGCCATTTAGACATTTCTTGGTAGTTTCTGGAGACTAAAGTTCTCTAAACTACATTTTTTTCTCCTGACGAAAAAAGAAAATGGGATTAAAATAAGACAAATGGTTTGCATCATATTTAAGTGGGAAACGTTCATCCACAGACCACACAATAATTTCAAATTATGGCAAACATTAACAAATGCATAAATAGTAAATAATTCTGTGTCCTCTTAGAACTCGAGCCAAATGTGACTGAGGCATCGCATGTCACTTCCTGTCTGTCATAAAAATAGAAATGGTTTACTACAGAAACAGCTGTCCAGATTATCATGTTTGTCACAAGAGATAAAATTATCTGGAATGAAAGCCAAAGGACCAGTGCTTTGTCCTTTTGTTTAGTAAGCAATATAATTTTCGCTATTTAAAAGAATAATACAGTTAATGAAAGTCTACATAAAGCATGGACAATATTACATGACAACAATAGTAAAAACAAATACGTTTTTATGTACAGACAACAAATGCACATCTAAAACACAGAACATGTTGCAGCTTTAGTTGAAAAAAATCGAATACCTTAAAGACAATGAATACATGACATATATATATTTTAATAATTAAAAACAAAGCTGAAATAAAATATTTTAAATATATCAGTAAAATTTATAAATAAAAATTTTGACTTTCGGTTTAAAATTTGGAGTAATTAGGATTTTTAAATGTTTAAAAACAAGCTTACCCTGCTCACCACAGCTGCATTTATGTCATCAAAAATAAGGTACAAATTGTAAAATTGTGAAAAGTTATTGCCGTATAAAACAACTGTTCAAAAGTAGTTAAAAAAATTATTTAATAATTTAATCCATTGATTTTAATGATTTTGTAGTCTTCAGACTCACATGATTCTTCAGAAATCACTCTAATATGAATGATTATTATTATTATTATTATTATTATTATTAATATTAATTATTTATGGTAATAGTATTAAAAGCAATAATGACTGAAAAAAATATTTCATTTAAAACTACATGCAATAAGAAAGCAGTTATTTAAAATTTTAATAAATATTCAACAATATCTATTTTTTTACATTTAAAAAATGCCGCCTTGATGAACCGAATAATTTTCGTAAAAAAATAAAAACTAAAAACATGAAAAAAAATAAATCCTGACCCCAAAATTTTGACCGGTAGTGTATTTAAATATATTATTTATAAATAGTATAACAAAAAATTATTAATCATAGAATACTTTGTTGTTAGTGCAGTATTAAAACAAATTTAGTTTGCTAGCTCTCAGAGACCAGCAGAATTCAAAAGAATAAGAAAAAAAAAAAACATGAACAAATTCACTACTGTGTGCTATAAATATAACCATATGCAGTGTGCTTCAAATAAAAAAAAATGAAACTGAGATAATTGAAATAAAAGTACAAAAATTACAAAATTTTATGTTTATTAAAATAAAAACAAACAAATAAACAACAAAATATTACAATTACTAGGTTAAACTAAAAAAATAAAAAATACAAATTAAAAAATATAGAGCTTTACTAACGTAACTGAGAAATGCTGCACAATGGAATTGAGGATCCACGTTCAGGCTATTAAACACAGAATAGTCAGACAGAAGATGGTCAAAAGGGTACAGACAGTATCATATGGGCAATCCAGGACCAGTCACAGTCACTGGCGAAAAAGTTGATACAGGTGGCAAAGAATTAACATAAACAAAGGCAAGGATGAAACTCAGAAATACAAAGAAATTAATTGTTGTGTTACAAACTAACAATCATATACAGTAAATCAGTCCAGATGTTTCATAGCTGGAGTGGGAGTTGATTGGCGCAAAATCTCATGGTAGTTGTTGTTCATGTGGTGACAGATGTGTAGTTCTCAAGCAATTTGCATAGATCGCTGGTGATCGTGACAATTATTGTAATGCACAAATACTAGTAAAATTACTACTGTTAATGCACTACCTGACAAAAGTCTTGCTGTCAATCCCAGTTGTAAGAGCAACAAATAATAACTCGACTTCTAGTTGATCATTTGGAAAAATGGCAGAAGGTAGATTTGTTGAACTGCATCCCAATCATCACAAAAACTGCAAAAGACAGGTTGGAACCTGCTTGGACCCAAGATTCTCACAGAAATCAGTCAAGTTTGGAAAAGGAAAAATCATGATTTAGGGTCAAATTCAGTATGGGGGTGTACCGTGTGCGAGAGATCTGCAGAGTGCATGGCAACATCACCAGCAAACAGAAAGCAAAGAAGGTCAAGGTGTAACAGGATTGGCCAGCCCAGTCATTGGACATGAACATTATTGAGCATGTCTGGAGTAAGATGAAGGAGAAGGCACTGAAGATGAATCCAAAGTATCTTTATAAACTGGGAGTCCTGCAAGAACACTTTCTTTGCCATTCCAGGTGACTTTATTCATTCATTCATTTTCTTGTTGGCTTAGTCCCTTTATTAATCCAGGGTCGCCACAGCGGAATCAACCGTCAACTTATCCAGCATATTTTTTACGCAGCGGATGCCCTTCCAGCCACAACCCATCTCTGGGAAACATCCATACACACACATTCACACTCATACACTACGGACAATTTAGCCTATCCAATTCACCTGTACCACATGTCTTTGGACTTGTGGGGGAAACCGGAGCACCCGGAGGAAACCCACGCAACCACGGGGAGAACATGCAAACTCCACACAGAAATGCCAACTGACCCAGCCGGGGCTCGAACCAGCGACCTTCTTGCTGTGAGGCGAACGTGCTACTCACTACGCCACCGTGGCACCCTCCAGGTGACTTTATTAGTAAGTTATTTGAGTCATTGCAGAGATGTATGGATGCAGTCGTCCAAGCTCATGGGAATCATAAACAATATTAATTCTTTGTCCACTGCACCATGACTTTATATTCTACACTGTACTGTACATCATTTCTGTAAAGTGAAAAGACTTTTGTCCAAGCAAAGTCAGACCTTACTGTTCTGATTAAATATTTTAAAATTGAGAGATTATGCTTATTTTATCAAAATAAAATATGATTATCTAGAGCAGTGTTTCTCAACTGGTGGGTCGCGACCCAAAAATGGGTCGTGGGAACATTTTCAGTAGGTCGCGGAGTGTGTGGTCAAAAAAAACAACAACAAAAGTTTGATTTTTAACTTGTTTTGCTTATACCAGACTTTTATTTTGAAATGCCCGTCATGTTGCCGAGCGACATAGAGAGTCAGCTGGTGGAACTGTCGAGATTAGACGCTGAAAAAGAAATTCAGAAGTAAGCCTCTCCCAGTTATCGCGATCTGAGAGTGCCATCAAACCCATCCCATTCAGAACTACGTATCTGTGAAAGTGGCTAATCTTCCTTGGTGCAGAGTCAAAGCAGAGAAACAGGTGGGACATAGAGCACGATCTTTGGGTAGCACTGTCTACCATCACCCCTGACTTTGAAACTCTTATCACATCAGTAAAGCACATCCTCAGTTATCCCATTATCTTCCCAAATTACTGTTAAGTGAAACAGATGTTTATAATTGCTATCATATTAGATGTAAAAATGGTTATGAATATTTTAATCATTTTACTGTAATTTGCTGGTTTGTTCTGTTCAACAGGATCAGTGTTAATGTTTTATTAACAGTTCATTTTTGTTTATCGTAACAATCTTTCTTTACCCTAACCACTGTTTACAGTGTTTGTCGTTTTTACTTTGTAATACTTCTATAATTTGATACATTTTGTTAAATGTCAGCAATAAAATATTGTTTATTTGTAAGTCTTGCTGATTTTCTCATGATTTTTCTGTCACTACTTGTGTATGTTAACAAATAAATACAAATTAATTATAATTCCTAAAATTATATTACAGTTCCTAAAAATTTGGGTCGCGGCTTGATGACCATGTAAAAATGTGGGTCCTGGGGCCAAACCAGTTGAGAACCACTGATCTAGAGGCCTTTTCCCTCATATAAGCCACTTATGATACCAAATGATCAACTAGAATTCAAATTATTATTTGTTATTCCTTAAACTTAGTCAGGTAGTGTAAGTGTAGGGTAAGTGTACTGATACACTATAAGTGTACTGATAAAGCATGAGTGTACTGATAAAGCATAAACTACCAATACCAACATGTCTGTGTGTTTGTGTGTCTGTCTCTGTGTGCATTAGAGTACAGAAGCAGATGTGAAAATGAGGAATGTGTCGTGACTCAAGGCGACTTTAAAGAATAACTCGCACATGTGTGACAAAACTATGACTCATTGCTCTTGAAGTGCTGCTGAAATGATCCGTTGCAGAAGTCCAGCAAACTTTGAGATCAGCTACAAGTGAACATTTATGAATCACAGAGCACTAACAGGTGACTCAGGTATGAAAAGCACAGCGAGTAAAACTGACACCTGTTCACACGCACCGCGTCATCAGAGTAAAGTTCAACATCGCTATCCATTTGACTTCTTGAGCTGTTTGGGAGCAGTGAATCATGAAGTTTTCCGCTGTCCTCGCCTTCGCGTCGATCCCCAGACCCAGCTTAGAGTAATTAATGTCCCGTTCCTCCCTGGGTGATCTGACCAGCCTTAATTACATCCATATGTTCCTCAAAGATCTTTAATGGCCTAATTAAAATCATATTATATGCCCAGAGCAATATGGAAAAAAAATTAAAAGTTTAGGGTTGAAAATGTTAAAAAACATGCTTGTATTTTTCTTAATGATTAATGTAAAAAAAATAAAAACATTTGAAATAGGAAATTATGTGACGAATGAACTTTCAATGGAATATTATGACTATATATATAGTCATAATATTCCATTGAAAGGTCATTCGAAAGTTCATTCATATATAATATGTAATTGAAAAATACTATTTTCAAATAAATAAAATGAAAAATAAATAAATAAATATTTAGATTTAATTAATGAAAATATTAGTACGATTATAAATTTACATTTGTTTTTTACAAAACAGATGCCCTTCAGCCACAATCCAGAACTGAAAGAACAACATATACGGGTGATAATATATAAAATGTTTTTGTAATATATAATATTGCATATACAAATATCAATTAATAAATGAAATTAGATTTCATTACATTACAATATAAAAATAAACTGTGCTACAGAATTTAAACAATTCTGTCTCAGTTTAACTTCAAAACGAGCATTTTTCTTACATTTTACTTTAATTAAATGGAGGAAAGGTCTAGATGAATGTGAATAAAATGTAAAATATGAGCATGAAACAGCCCAGGAATATCACTGACTCTGTCTCTGTAGTGTAAAATATCTCTAACTGGGACAGAGTCAGATGTGCAAATATTTCTAGCGGATTCATTTTGTCCGCTCGCTCTTGCCTAGAAATTTCCACAACAGATGTGAGGTCTGTGAAATGCAGAGCGGCTGTGAAAAGACCTGCTAATGCCATCATCTCTTTGTCAGGTAAAACGATATTTAAATGAAAAGCTCTTTCTGCCGGCCTTTTAACTTTGGTGCATCTTATTTGGTTAATGTAACATGAACTGATTCCAGATCAGTTGTGATTATAAGCCAAGAGGCTTTTTTCCCACATAGGTCTATACAGTTTTTCTCAAGTTAACAGAACTACAGTAATACCAACAATGACTTTGACGTTCACTGGTTTATGCAAGGGTGTCACGGTGGCGCAGTGGGTAGCACAACTGCCTCACAGCAAGGAAGTCACAGGGTCAGTTGTCATGGGGGTGAGTTTGCATGCTCTCCCCGTGTTCGAGTGGGTTTCCCCCGGGTTCTCTGGTTTCCCCCACAAGTCCAAAGACATGTGGTTTAGGTGAATTAAGTAAGCTAAATTTTCCATAGTGTATGAGTGTGTATGGATATATATATATATATATATATATATATATATATATATATATATA
>CAIGQQ010032409.1:451467-463699 GCA_903798035.1 Danio albolineatus
ACACACACACACACACACACACACACACACACACACACACACACACATACACACACACACACACACACAAACACACACACACACACACACACACACACACACAAGCACAGTGTGGCAGATAAAACACATGATCTTATTGAAGAATTTGAAGCTTTTCTCATTGCAGTGATTTCAGTGATTTAAATATACTGTAAAGTTGATTTCACAATTATTATTATTATTATTTATTTTAAAAATATTTCCAAAACGAGAATTAACAAAGCAAGGAATTTTTTACAGTATTTCTTATAATATTTTTCTTCTTGAGAAAGTCTTATTTGTTGTATTTTGGGAAAAATAAAAGTAGTTTTTAATTTAAAAAAAACAAAAAAAAAACACATTTTTCAGGTCAGTGTTATTAGCCCCCTAATGTCACGATCACCAGTGATCTAACACCCAGAGATCGCTGGTAAACACACACACACACATATTCACATGAACTACAAATCAGCCATGTTCTTGGACTACATATTTAGTCATGCAACACTTACACACACCTGCTCAAAGTCACCAGTGATTGCAAACACACAGCTGAAGCTGCTCACAGACTGATAACCTGGACTATTTAAACAGCACAAACACACACAGTGATTGCTGAGTCTTGTTTACTATAAAGTGACATTACAACGTGTTTCCTTTGTCTAGTCTTGCCGTGTTTTGATCCTTGCCCTGTTTATTTGTATATCCCTGTCTGCTGCCTGCCTCTGACCTTCTGCCTGCCTATTGACTACGATTCTGGATTGCCTGTATACATCTGTTTGCACCTGTGTTGACCACTGCTTACCTGACTTCACCAATAAACCTGCGATTGGATCCGCACCTCCGTTGTCAGTGTCACTCATCACGTTACACTTAAGCAATACATATATTTTTTGATGTCTACAGAATAAACCACTGTTATTCAATAACTTGCCTAATTACCCTAACTTAACTGATTAACAAATTAACCTAAATAAGTCTTTAAAGTATGTAAAAAAATAGTAAAATATTATGTACTGTCATCATGGCAAAAATACAAGAAATCAGTTATATGAAAATAGTTATTACAACTATTGTATTTATGTTTAAAAAAAAATCTTCTTTCCAGTAAACAGAAATTGGGGAATAAACATCAACCCAGGCTCATTCTGAAAACGTACCCTTATATATATTCCTGGCAAGCGCCAAATATCTCCCAGGAGCTACTTTTTTTGCATTTTTTGTTTCCGCGAATCCACCAGAGGTCGCTGTGTATGTATTTTTCTCACAAGTGTGATTGGGGCTGTTCTCACGTATGTCCACCAGAGATGTTGACTGACTAACTGACTGACTGACTGACTAAGCAATGGACTGACCCACCCTCCTCCCCAAACCCAACCAATAGTGTTTTCAAAAGCACCGATTGACCCGCCCACTTACTTTCCTAAACCCAGCCTACAGTATTAAAAAGCAATCCAGAAAAAGAAAACCCCTCGCCTGATTTTCTACCGCGTTTTCAGGTTTAACCACATTCTCACCCTGTTATTTACTTGTTTTTTATTTTATTTTTTGGCTTCTTACCCACTTTCTGGAATCGTTCATTGCCGGACTCGAACCACGTCGTTGTGGTCAACTCCTCTTTGCGTCATAAGTTAGCCAACGTACAACGTACATAACTGGACAAACTGGTAACAGCGGGAAAGCTGTCCATACGGAGTTAAGCAGTCAGCTGGTAAACACGAAAAGGAACAGCGTCATACTGCCCCATGCCATTCATTTTTTTAAAGAATGTACTTCTGGCTCCATAATTCGCGATCTCCAGAGATTTATATTGGGGTACCTTTTTTAGAATGAGCCTACTGTATGTTGCAAAATATACAGGGGGCTACCATCTATACTTTTATCTTTTTCTAACAAATCTTTCTACTTTTCTGATTTAGTTCCAACAGGCATTATTTATAGCACACATATTACTGCCTGTAAAATCCCCTTTGTAAATTGGCTTTTAAAATACACTTTGAATTAATTTATGGGAAGCTTATTTAACTTACAATGTAGTATTTACAGTAAGCAGATATTTACATAAATTGCCTCTAACCCTCAAGTGAGCCATTCAAAGCAGATTGGTTTAACAGTTTGAGTGGACAGATTACATGCCAGTACACAAGTCAAGATTAGTTTATGCTTTGTGAAAAGTACTGCCACCAGAGCACAGCAGAGCAGATTGTCCCTAGAGTTTCTTTTTATGATAAATTTTTATATTATGCCCCTTTTTAAAATCCCTTCTAAAACATGTCAAACAACTCTCTAATTGTCCAAAAGTGTCCATGTGAAGTTTCAGCTCAAAATACCACACAGACATAGTTTTAGGGAGGCGCCGAAATGAAAATTCTTGCACTTGCGTGGAAACCGAAAACAAAAAATTAAAATGTTTTGTAATAATTATTTATTGATGTATTCGATAATGTAAACTAAATATGTAAGACATTTTAAATTTAACCCAGTAACATAAATTTTAAAAAACACAAGCCAATAAAACATCAACATTTTGTTAACAGTAAAATATTATTGACAGTGAACAAGTCGAGAGTTGGCCTTTTATCAGCATTGCCATGACACAGCACATTAGAATGAATCAATTTTAAGAAGCAAGAACAAGAAAAGTCCTGTTTGCGCATTATTTAGACAGTATTACTGACACTATTATTTACTAAACATCATTTACACATTTACATTATTTTTTATACATTTTGGCCACACTGAGACAATAGCTGCGTCCCAAATGACACACTATACACTATGCACTTATGCACTATGTACTTATGCACTTACACACTCAACAGCATAGTATATGTATGTAGTGTTGTCCCAAATAGAACACTAATGACTTTTTTACTAAGCGGAAGTTCAAACCGTTTCCCTCATGACGTTTGACGCTTGCCAAATTAGAGAAATAAATGACCAAAATACCAAATAATACCTGGTAATACCTATAAATATAACCGCATTTACCATTGGGAGGCGCTATAATCACTCTCGTAGGAGAAATTTGCTTTCACAGTCCAAAATAAGTAAAGTTATCCAACATGTGCGCACGATAGCTCCGCCTCTTCCGTTACGTGCACGAAGCTCCGGTTGTTGAGTGCGTGAAGTGCCCATCATTACACACTTCATATTACCGGTGGAATGAGTGCATCATCCGGGTAATTAAAGTGCACTTATTATTGTTAGAGTTTTCAGTGTGAACGCACTTATTACACTATTTATACTACAAAATTTTCCCAGAGATGGGTTGTGGCTGGAAGGGCATCCGCTGCGTAAAACAAATGCCGGATAAGTTGGCGGTTCATTCCGCTGTGGCGACCCCGTATTAATAAAGGGACTAAGCCGAAAAGAAAATGAATGAATGAATACTACAAAATGGTGTAGAAAGTGCCCAAGTATGCGATTAGGGACGCAGCTAATGGTTTTGTTAAGGAAAACAAACACACTCTCCAAAGTACATAAATTGAAACGCTTTTTTTTCAAATGACATGTAATGGTCAACTCACAGTTGTTGTTTGGTTGAATTTGAGAACAGTTGTGTTTCAGATCCCTGTATAGGTATATGTTTTACACATTTTATTCTTGTGTAACCCACAGCAATAACTCCACTTCATTGTCAGACATTTAGAAACTCTGTGCCTTTCCTAGCCAGTCCAAGCCTGATGGAAACAATCCATTATTTAATGTATTAATGTGTCTTGTCTTTTATTCTTATTCAATAAAGGGATTTTTCAGGCATGTCAGTGACGATAAACAAAAAAATAAAAAATTCAATACTGTTGGACAATGTTCGAATGTATCTGATCTAGTGTAGATATTGCCTAATCAAAAACATATTATTGATAACAGTTATCTATACTCCTGAATTGTGAAAGATGAAGATAAAATCAGGTAAAGTGCGGCTCGGTTTTATTTAAGCACAATCCAGAAAGCATGAAAGCCATTCGGTACACTCTTTTTACAATTTTTACAGATGAAAATGTTTGGCTTGTGTACTCTACCTAGAGGGTAGAGTACACAAAGAATACCTTTGTATTTTCAAACTCAAGTATGCATGTACACAAAAAAAAAAACAGCTATACACATGGACAAGATTAGTAATCTTTTGACTTTGAAGGTCAGTTATTATTCTTTTTCTATGTCCAACTTCATCGAGTGCACAGTTGAGCCTGCAAACTATTCAAAGTAAACTCCAAGAGTTGGCATGGATGGATGTGTACAGAAACACAAAATCTCACTGCTCACGGATATCCCCAGACTGATGCTGCACTGATAATTAAAAATCACATAGGTGAGTATGCGGCGCCACGATGGCGTAGTGAGTAGCACGTTCGCCTCACAGCAAGAAGGTCGCTGGTTCGAGCCTCAACTGGGTCAGTTGGCATTTCTGTGTGGAGTTTGCATGTTCTTCCAGTGGTTGCATGGGTTTCCTCCGGGTGTTCCGGTTTCCCCCACAAGTCCAAAGACATATAGGTGAATTGGGTAGGCTAACTTGTCTGTAGTGAATGAGTTATGGATGTTTCCCAGAGATGGGTTGCAGCTGGAGGGGCATCCGCTGTGTAAAACACATGCTGGATAAGTTGGAGGTTCATTCCGCTGTGAAGAAAATGAATGAATGAATGGGTGAGTATGCTTAATGCTGAGTTCAGACTGCATGATTTTAGCCCAGATTTTGACTCGCTGGCAGGATTTGAGAAATCGCCGACAAAATCACAGGCAAATCGGTGCTCGTGCACGCGAGTGACAATCACACAGTATGAACTATCAATGACGCGATTTGAGAAAATCGTTGATGAGTCGCCAATGCCCGTGAGATATTTGGCGTGCAAAATATCTTGAGCTGTCAGCGATTCAAATCATGCCGTGTGAAATGAGTTTTGACTGAGAATAACATCAGCGATTTCCTACAGCCAATCAGAGAGCAGTATCCAGGCTATTAGGAAGTTGCGGGAGGAGAAGTTAATGTACCACAATATCAACAAGCATAGCTTAGTTTAAGAAAAGACCTTCTTTTCACTGCAAATCAGCGCAAATGCAATTTCCATGGCAAGTTTCTTGTGGGCTACCATTTTTGTATAATCATTCCACTCTCACGTGACAACTCCAGTGTTGCACGCGAGACCTCGCGTTGTTTACATGTCACTTCTCGCATATGTTTGGTTGTATTTGCGGACCGAGACAAAGTTGTCAGCGATGCTCCTTTTGTAAAGTCATGCAGTATGAAATCCCCTGTCGCCGATCCATCTTGCAGTGTAAACACAACACCGACGGAACGCTATCCCAGACAGTCATGCAGTGTGAAAACATCTGTGACACGACTACTTTGAAATTCATGCAGTCTGAACTCATCATAAGAGCATAGTTGAACATGCGAGCCATGCAAAGTACACTCTGTTAACTCGTGCATGCATATAAACATGAGCCAGAGTGGAATACTGACAAGTGAAGTATACTTTCAACTTTAGTAGTCAGCATAATTAAGGTGCCATAACCAAGGCATCTCCTGCAACTACAGTACGTATGTTCTGATTTCATCGACCATGGGTGAAAGTCAGAAAATGTGTCATTTTGGGTGTGCCTCCTGGAACAGGGTTGGGACAAACACTAATCTAGACCACAAGTCCTACCTGGAAAGATTAGCTCCAACTTTAATCAGCTAAGGCTGGTCATACACTGTGCGATTTCCCTGCAATTTCAGCTCACTCTATGCTGCCTGATTGTTCTGCAGTGACTTGATTGCTCAAACATTCATTCAATACGGGGTCCCCACAGCGTAATCAACCGCCAACTTATCCAGCATATTTTTACGCAGCGGATGCCCTTCCAGCCGCAACCCATCTCTGGGAAACATCCATACACACACATTCACACTCATACACTACGGACAATTTAGCCTATCCAATTCACCTACTGTATACCACATGTCTTTGGACTGTGGGGAAACCGGAGCACCCGGAGGAAACCCACGCAACCACGGGGAGAACATGCAAACTCCACACAGAAATGCCAACTGACCCAGCCGGGCCTCGAACCAGCAACCCTCTTGCTGTGAGGCGAACGTGCTACTCACTACGCCACCGTGGCGCCCCTGCTCAAACTATAGCTGCACCAAATTCACATACTACTCAATTAGGTACCACATTTGAATTTTGAAATTAAAATTTCATTAATTTACTTTATGATAGAAATGTACTGCATGTTCTATATAGCATGAATGTGAGTAGTATGAATGGAATTTAGAATTTAGATATGCTATGTCCTTCATGTTGTCACTATCACATGACCTATCTTGTCAGTTGCGATGTTTCATTCCCATTCATGAATTCTTTTGCATGTCATCATAAGGAGGGATGAGTGCATTGGATGCACACTACTGTATTTAAAATAGTAGGTCTTCCAGCTACTTCTCGTATACTGTTTTTCAAATACTACGAATTCGGACATACCACTTGACTCACATACTCTTTTTTACATAGTACATTGTATATAGGGAAGCAATCAACACATTACACCCCTTTCTTTTTTATTTAATGGTGGTTGCAAAACCAGTATATGGTGTATTTATGGCACCTAATGGGAAGGAGTGTGACGCTTGGGTGGAGAGGAGGAACATAAAAACACATTTTTTTTCTAATCAGATCAGTCTTTCAAATACATAAAGAGAGTATCAAACATTTTTTATAGTGCTAGCACTTTTAATATTGCAACAGCGCATCTATGTGAACCTGGAAGTGTGTGTTTATTTCTGTTTTTACGCAGGTGCAGTGAGAATTCAACTCAGTCAGTTTGTAGCTCAACTGTGCGATTCCCTCACAAGGGTCGACCAAAATGTCTGACATGTCACAAAATCATCCAACCATTCGATTGCTGATCAGAAGAGGTTAATCGCCTCTCTGTTCAGCCTGTACACCCCGTGAACACAACATGACCCAAGACAAAGTAAAAATTCAGCCCAGCTTTAAAGAATAGTAGCATGAGTGAGAATTCATCTGTATATATGAGCGAGATAAGGCAGACCTCCTAAATGGGCACTGTTGGTGTGCCTCCAGGAACAGGGCTGGATAACACTGGTCTAGACCTTCTCTTCTTATGTCATCACAACCTAACCTAAATCTTCACAGGAGAGTCAAGTGGAGCACAAAAACACAACTGGAGGAATGAAGTCGCTATACGCTGCTTACGAGCAAGTGTACAAGGAAGTGAATAGAAAGGATGTAGATGACATTTATTCATTTTCTTTTCAGCTTAGTCCCTTTTTTTAATCTGAGGTCACCACAGCGGAATGAACTGCTAACTTATCCAGCATATGTTTTACACAGCGGATGCCCTTCCAGCTGCAACCCATCACTGGGAAACACCCATACACTCTAATTTACACGCAAACACTACGGACAATTTTAGCTTACTCAATTCACCTACAGCACATGTCTGTTCGTACAAATACGTATCTCACTAGTACAATTTACTATGATTTGCTTTTCATCCAATGACGGTTGGGTGTATTGGTGGGATTTGGCACCATGCCTTCTTTTAAAAATCATACATTTTTGTAATACTGAACTCAAACTAATTGGTGCAAATTGGCCACAAACTGACAAAACATAAAGTAGTTAAGTTTCCTTGTGAGATCAGGATGGATCAGCCTACCAGGATCAACGTCCTGTATAGTTCAGCTCCAACTAGCTCCAACACACTTGTCTAGAAGGCTTTTTGTGAGACCATAGACCTTACCTAACTTGTCCAGGTGTGTGTTACTATGCTAGAGACTAAACCTCACAGACCAGTGAGCATCCAGGTTTGGAAACCACTTAACTGCATTACAAAGGAAATCTTATAGAATCCCTTTTCATCTCTCTCTGGCAGTGTTTACGCTATGTTTTCGTTGTCATCCACTTGTGATAGGATCAGTAAATCTTAATGCCAAGTGTAAACAGGATGTCCTCAACATATTGTGCATTATTTGTAGGGCGCTCACAGTTCGTCCCATTGTAGTGCTTCATGTCAGTCACTTTACCACTGAAAAACATCTTAAACCAGCCTAAGCAGATTTGCTGGTTGTTGTTGGTCAAACATCCAGATTAAGCCCAGTCTTTCAGCTGGTTTTATTTTTTTGGCTTTTTTTTCTTTTATTAATAGCTGGCAAAGTCAAATAAAAGGGGAGGGGTGTCTGTGGTTAGGGAAGGGGAAAGGTGGTGTGTTCAGGATTGGGAAAGGCCCGCAAGCCAGGGCTTAAAACGGGGTTGCCCAAAGTGTATCAATGCTATTGACCTTATTCTTTAATGCGTAAATGCGCTCGTTTTTGCAATGGATTTAGAACCTCTGATTCAGTCGCCTATAGGAGAAATTAATAATAAATGGAATAATAAAAAAGGAATAATAAATGGCAGAAAACAGTCAAACAACTTGCTCTGCAAACAAGTGTTTGCATGACGATTCAGAAAAAGCAGAATAATATAATCAGAAAATATCAGTTTGCAACATCAATAGAAACGAGCGGTATTTAACTCCTACAAATGAATGGAAGTGAATGAGATCGGAAGTTTCGAGCTAAAATTATTAAACTGGCTGCGTCTACTCGTATGCAGAGAAAAAGGTGAATACTGTTATTTAGCCGGCATCCATACTTGCAGATTACCACTTGTGTAATGGTCAAATGAGAAGGGTTGACAAATCAGGTACCAATTCGCAATAGTTCAGAAGACCAGTCAGAAAGTGATTGTGGATAGCTACGCCTCCAGTTTTAAACGTTTGTGTATCAGTCAGTGTTTACTGAAACAGAACACGGCCATTCGCAAATTGAAACAGGATCTTTAGCATTGTCAAAATGTTCCATTTTTGCAATTCAAAGATGTGTGGATGCCAGGCGTAACCATAACAACCATAACTCCAGGCGTAACCATAACAAAAAATATGCATTTCAAATGAAAAACAGCACCTTAGAGCTGTTTTTCCAACTTTTTGTAAAAGCAACCCAGACTGATTTAAGCAGTTTTTTAACAGAGTGCTGAGGTTTATAATTAACAGAACTGATTTATTGCTCACTGTAATGCTGACACACAAATCTGGAATTTACAACGCACACCAGGTCTGTCCTTTTAGCGGGCTTTATCCTGGTTTCTAGCTTGTAAATTTGTGAGAGAGAAACAATACTGCAACAAGACAAAGACTCTGTCAAGCCCGCTCTGCTAACAACGTTACACGAAGAGCCATATGAGCTGTGGCATCAGCCAGACTAAACAGCACTCCTCCAAAGACTCCCTGACCTTGTTCACCGTTAGGGGACACACAATCCTACTGTAATGCAACTCACTGGAAGACCCCCCCTTTCCAACAGCTCTATTTTAAGATCTCCAGCAACTTCTTTGCAGTTAAAATCACCTGCTGCTGAGCTAAATCCTGGCATTCAAGTCTTCGTGAAGGAACGTTAAGCATCTTAGAGTCAAAATGTCTGCCGAAATCCTTCAAGTGCAACATTACGACTGTATGAAATTTAGACATTTCCTGGGGGAAAGCAGCTTCTTTTTTTTAAATCCGGGCTCACCGTCTAGTTGGAGGAAAATCAATAAAAACACTCACTGAGAAAACAGTTTTTTGGCCACCACATGATACATGGGCTAATCATTGAAGGAATCATTCAGTCCGCAGCCTTTTCTTGTCTTGCTTGTCGGACAGAATGACAAAATCTAAGCTTTATCTTTTTAAAAGAGAGAGGTCCCAGGCTAGTGTGCATCTTTTGGATCATTTTATTGATGTGTGAAATATGTGATTGTGAAGCAAAACTCACATATTCTAGCCGCTCACAGATAAAGCATGCTAGCTGCAGGAGCCAACCACATCCTGAGTAAACATAACCTTCTCCCCGCTGGGAAATCATAAATTGACCCCAGACAAGCCCACATGGTCCCATTCCACCAATCACAGCGGGCCATTTTTCTCAGGTCTGCAGATTTCACAGATCCTCATCACAAAAGAAAATCTTTACACTATCTAATTCTGACATTGAGACTAGCCTGCTGTTTCTTTAATAAACCCCAGAGGACTCTCAAAACGCGTGTACCGTTAATCTATCTGAAATCTACCATTACCCAGGTTGAACAAGAGGAAATTAGGACTATGAAAGACTGGATTAGAAGCTGCTACTATAATGCATGAGATTTATATTCACACAGTGCAGTAATTACTCGAACTTAGCAAATCAATTATTTATGCAAAACTGACATGGAGGCTGCTGGTATTTCCCGTCTCCTGATATAACAGGGAAAAATCCTCTGGATAAATTAGTCATGACCGCATATGCGCACGGAGCAGTCCAGACACATGAAATATTAAGAAATTTCAACAGACGAAGTAAAAGATTTTACACTAAGGTTCTACTAAAAAGTGATATTGTTAATATATATTTTATTCTTTAAAGGTCTGACACGTTACTTTTATAAATAACAATTGGCCAGAATAGAAGCTGCTTTTTTTCCTGTGACAGAAAAGGTTTATTTCACCAAACACTCATTTCTTAACCCTTATAAACATTTGGTTTAGCGTTATCTAAAGATGAACTTACACATCTGTGAAATTATGTGACTTTTTGTTATTCCATGCTGATAAATGTGCTTAAATGACAACATTTTTATTTCAAATTTGGAAGAGATGTCATCGGGAGTTTTCAGAATAAAATGAGATTTTAGACAAACGGGTAAATATAACTTGTAAATACAGAGGAATCGCACATTTTCAAAGTAGTCACTTATTTTTATTTCAGAACCAACATGTGTGTAGGTTTAAAATAAAATAACCAAATAACCAATACACGTATATAAACTATTTTTGATAAACTATTAAATATATAGTGGTATAAAATTACAAATGCCATTAAATTTTTTATACAACTGCAGTATCAAAATATCAAAAGAAGATGACAATTATGTCATCAATATATCATCATTTCTGTTTCTGCAAAAAGCACACACACACACATACACACCAGAGCTGCAAGAGGGGCTTACCCTTTCCGTAGTATGAAGCATTGTCCACGCACACACCCAGTCCCTCATGCATAAATATGCAAGAAAATCAATCTGCACGTCACATTCATGCTAGACAGCAACATATTTCCCACATGAGCTCAGCATAATTAATAAGTCTTAGTAGACAAACTCATAAATCCCTCCACAAACCAATCTCACTCGCAAGTTCACCTTTTCCCTCAAACCTCCAGAATAATACAAGACATGCATATTTCCAAGTCAATAAAAATGCATGATTCCCTTTTTAAAAAGCCTGCAGTCCAGGTGAAATGCTGACCCAGCGCAGGAATCCATCCTCTACCAACCACGGTAACCAACACCTTACTAGAGGAATCAGCACATGCATTAGAGAGAGGAGAGAGAGAGGAGAGAGAACTGACAGCGGTAAACCCAATTCAATCTATTCAATCCACGATACTGCGGTGACAGCAGCCTTTCAGAACACAGACCTTTTCATTCAGCTGTCCACCAAAAACCCTAAGCCCAAAAGCCTTGCCTCGCTTGCTTTCTTCTAACAGCTGCAACACATGCCATTTGTCAGCTTGGAGAAAATTTACCTCGCCTGACGAGACAGAGAGGGTCTTTCCGCGAGCCGGCAAGCCCCAGCCGTCACAGGGAGAAGAGGAACAGTAGCTCTGCAGGGATCCCCAGAGATGCCCAGGGCTGCAGCTCACAAACGCCAGCCACCAACCAACACCAGCAGAAGCAGCGGCGGTGGAAGAGGATGGGAGGGAGACTGCGAGATAGAGAGAGAAAGAGAGAGAGAAAGGGGGAATGAAGCGCAGCAGAGGGGGGCTGCTCATTCTGAGGCGGCCAGGCACATTACATCATTGCTTTCCACTCCTGAGGAGGCAGAGCTGGGGAGAGGGAGAGCAGGCACTCCCCTTTACACCTTCTGCCTGATAACGCAACACAGCCTGCAGAGGAAAAGCACACCGCCACCGTCTCACACTGCTGCAGTTATGACATGGATTAGCGTTTGGTTGAGATGGACGATTTATTTATTTGTTTTTAAGGTTTATGCACAATGGTTTTACACGTGTATGCGCACATACTCTTTTTGGTGGCAATCATGGAGGGTATATCATCTCATACTTATACTGAGATGTGTTTCAGTTTGTTTAGATAGATAGATAGATAGATAGATAGATAGATAGATAGATAGATAG
>CAIGQQ010032424.1:0-25369 GCA_903798035.1 Danio albolineatus
GAAAACGGAAGGCGGAAGTGTGAATCATATGATGACAAAACATGTAAGGTGGGAGGGAAGGAAGAAGGCCGACTTGTACACACTCACTCTTCACTTCGGTAAGGAGCGTTTCTGTGTTTAACTGAGGTACTGTGACTTGTCTCCGTTTATGTGTGGCTTTGTGCGTTGCGGGCTTGGACAGTAATACAGTCCGCGAGATTAAAGGCTTAACAGTGCGCTCTCATAAGCCCTGATTAAGAAGGTCATGAAGCTTTAGCTCTCGAGCCGTTAGCATTCGGCTAGCAGACCCGTCGAGTCTCTACATCTCCGCGAGCAGGTTCATTCATCCGACAAAAATGGAGTGGGCAAGTCAGCTTTGCGTGAGTTCAGGTCCATTTTGCTCGTGTAGTTAGTTGATGGACTCGTTTACGGTTTTGGCTTACGAAATTTGTTCGAAAATGGCGTAATAAACGTGTTTTGCTAGTTAGCTCTGGGTTCACCTGCAGCGAAGCGGCTGTGGTCGGTGTGACTGTCACCTGCTGCATTACAGCTGTGCCACGTACTTTTAACCAGTTGTGATGTTACGGTTTACGATTTATCGTTAAAGATTCCGCCTTTTATGATGTTTCAGGTGGTTTAGTTTGTGCCTGTCAGTTTTCTGACAGTTGACAGTTACTTTATCTGCACTGCTCCTGATAGGACGCCGCCTCACACGTTGAGAGAGAGATTATCATTCAAATTGTCAACCGGATGGAATGGCTGGAGCATTTATAGATTTATATGTGTGTTTTCTTAAAAACTCTTCTTTTACTGTGTACCTCATTTTGAGTCCGACTAATGACGGTACAACCTTTTGGCTTTAAGGGATAGTTCTCCCAAAAAGAGATGTCCAGTGTTCTCACCCTCAAGTGGTTCCAAATCTTTGAGTTCATTTGTTTTTCTGTTGAACACAAAAGGAGATATTTTGAAGAATATTAGAAACCGGTAACTGTTGACTTCCAGTGTTAGAAAAACAAATACTTTGGTAGTTAATAGTTAACAAAACATACTTCAAAATATCTTGATGAGAGAATTTTTGGTGAACTATCCCTTTAATGTTAGTTTTCCAATTAGCAAAGTAAGTTAAAGATAGTAAACCAAAAATTCTGTCATCAAGATATTTTGAAGTATGTTTTGTTAAATATGTGATCTTCATAGAATGTTGCAAGCATTCTTAAATTAATCTTAAACTGCATTTTTTCTTTGACGGGTAGAATGTTCAGTAGAACAGTATTTATTTGTGACAGAAATATTTTATCTTGAAAGCTTTTGCAAAACTATGCTGCATCTACATTTACTGCCACTTTTGATCAGTTTTAAAGCTGGATATGTAGGAATGGACACACTTTTGAATTCCTAATTAAATGAAATATAATTTCTGCAGAAACTTTTGTTAACGGTATATTTTCGAAATGGGTCTTATGACCGTCTAGTGAATTTCATATGTTTTGGTAATCAAATACCACAGCAGCCCTTGATTAATAATGTATGCATGTTAAGAGTTTAGTGTACTGACAGTGCTGCCTTTTAAGCCTGATGCACACTGTATGATTTATAATAGTTCTTTTCCATTGTTGCCTATCAGATATCTACTCATCTCGCTAAGCAATTTCAGGTTTCATTAATGGAAATATGGAGTACCGTCAAAACTTGTTAAAAATGGACACATGCAAGAGGACTCATCTGGAGTCTTCCATCAGTCGTTGATGCATTCAGTTACAGTGATCTGCATTCTCATGCAGAATTTAAGTGGCACTTAGCAAACTCAAACAACCTTCGGGATTAGCTTTAATAATAGCTTGTCTTGAACCGAATATGAGGGGGAAAATCAAGATAGGTGGTCCAACATAGACATAAGATTCTGACAGCATGATAACCTAAAATAAAAATATCAAGGTATAACGGTATTGTGTTTACTGCTCTAAAATATGTTCTTTTTAAATGTCTGACTAAAAAACAAAAACTTTTTTCCCCATTGAACACAATGTATTTTTATTTTGAGAAACTTTTTAAATGTTTTGGGGCAGTAAACATGTCAGGCTAAATAATTCAAATGAATGATTAACTTCTACTGTCATCATTAGTCTCAATAACACAGATTCCTTTACAATTTAAAACGGCATCTTTGGATATCTTTTCTGCTGGAGATTCTGTTGTCCTAAAAACAAACAAACAACAATAACAAAAAAATATATTACTCATACCTTGAATGGTGGAACGGTGTAGCAGAAAATTTGGTCGCTTTTAAAACCTTGACTTTCCCAAACCACGGTATACCTTGAAAACTGTTATCGTCCCATGCCTAGTCCAACATTGAATCAATTTGAACTTTCTTTAAAAACAAATGTAGTTTTAGTCTATAAATAGGTTGTAACCCAAAATGTAATATTCTGTTATTAATTACTCGACCTCATCATGTTCAGACAGACTGAGATATTCTTTCATGTTGCGAACACTGTTTAGAATATTTTAGTTGTAATCCGAGAGCCTTTTGTCCTCTGTAAACAGCAACAGTTCCGAGATGTTCAAAATCCAGAAAATGAACTAAAAACGTTGTCAGGACATTCCCTGTGACCTCAGTGGTTTAACTAAAATCATGTGATGCTTCAAGAACTTTTTTTGTGAAGAAAGAAAAAAAGTTAACTAAACATTTCTGTGAACTATCCCTTTTCCATTTCTAAGCTTTTCTACATCTATGCCGATGTCTCTTTACAAAAATGAACTGTAGTTACAGTTTATTGTAAAGTTCACACTTTCGTTTATAAATATGTGGTCTTCATAGAATGTTGGACTTTTCTGAACTTTTACTGGAAATCTTAAGGGCAGTCGGGACACAAGTAATACAAATTCAAATGTAAAAGGACACTGCAGTGCAGTATCCAGTATATAATTGGGATGTAATTAGTCTTTGTTAAAGCTGCAATTTTTTGTGCCTGATGCTTTAAACTCATTCAATAGTTTCAAATAGAAAACAACAAATGCAAATTCTAAACAATAACTCCTCAATGGTTTATTTTTGCAATTAATCTACAAATTACATGCATTCCAAACTGTGGCTCTCAGGTCAAAACTAATCCTTGACATTGAACATCCTGCAATATGACTTGCAGTATTTTGCCGCTCTAAATTGTACTAATTGCATAATCAGGTTCTGTCTGTGCTGTTTTTGGATCAGTTGGGGATGGTGGGCTTTGGCGATGGCAACCGATCTATCTTTTAGACATCAGTGGAGATGGCATTCTGGAGGTGCCTCAACTTAAGTGAATTATTCAGAGTTTCATTAAACGTCTAATGGCAAGCATGGCAAACAGATTTGTTTCAAGGATCAGACGAATCGTACAGTGCCCACCCAGCTATCTTTGAGTGCTGCTTGTTGTTCTTCAGGTGCCTGTTAGACTGTTGTTAATGTTAGTAAGTGTTAGATTTCACAGATGAGGTGTGATGACACGGTTTACATGCAAACGGTCAGCAGGGTTATTGAGGTGCTCAGATCATAAGCTTCTTTATCATAACTGTCAGAATAAACATCCTGTAATGCTATATAATTATAAAAGGCTGGCTGTATGTCAACAGGTTCATGGCTTATGAATGTTTTAGTGAAATATGAGGTTAAAGAAACTATTTTAATAGGTTGCTGCCAGTAACACTTTAAAATAAGGTTCTTTTAGTGAAGGGTTGCTAATTTGTTTGTTTACTAATGTGAACTAAGGATTAGGGCTGCACAATATATCATTTCAGCATCGATGTGCAATGTGCACGTCCACACAATAGTCCTATCCCAGGAGATGCAGTGTTTAGTTATGAGTTGACCAGGAGAAAGCGTTCAGAACACATGAGAATTGTGTAGTTATTACAGAGTTTAACCATAATGGAGTGAAAGTATATTGCATATGTTTTAAGCCCTGACAGAGTTTAAAGTATAAATTCTACCCTTTGTAATTTTATTGAATTATTTATACAGTAACTTTTGCAGTGTTGTTTTACATATGATTATTTAAATTCTGTCTCTGAATTATAATTGACTGCAGAGGAAACAATAAAACACTATTGTCTTTGCTCTTTTGTAATTATCTATGCTTGAAATTTGTTTATTAGATTTTATGCACAATTAACTTCCCTACAGAATTACCCCAATCAATCTAAGTTAAAGTCATCTGGTCAAATGATTTTGCAATAATTATCACACATAAACTGAATATTGCAATGTTAGTTTTTCCAAAATCATGCAGCTCTACTAAGGATGAGCAATGTATTTAAACTATTTATTTACTATCACGTTTAATCAATTTAAATCCTCATTACTATTACATAATCGAAATCTAAATTTGTATTTGTTAACATAAGCTAATACAAGAACTAGCGATAAAGGAAGTTACATGAACAAAGATGAATAAATTGTGTATTGAATATGAAGAGTTTATTAGCAAAAACTGATAACTCAACGATTTCATGTTGTTCATTTAAGAGTTAATTGCAAAAAACATGATTTGTTAACGGTTATCGGTGAGTTCTATTGCAAAAATGTGATATCTGAAATCTTCTTAATACTCTGGTTGTGAACTCTTTATATGTTGTTCATATGTTGGTGCATGCATTGCCTAATAATAACTAATGGAACCTGAAGTGCACAATATTAAGTCACTGTGTAACAGGTTAACAAGACAAAGTCAGTATTCATCTGATCATATTCTTATTTGTTTGCTTAAGCAATTAACACTTTATATTCAGTGCGGATGGAAAATTATCAAAAGTAATTTTTCTGTGTCAAATGAATCAAAAATAAAAATAACTGTTTCTGTTTTAAAATTTTAAATAATAATTCGCCAAATTGTTTTTCTTTATATACTGTGTTTTTTTTATTTTAAAAAGGTCTTGGTGAGAATAAAAGTCATTTTTCAAAAGCATTCCAAAATCATACTGATCCCAAAATTATATAAACTTGTCATCAAGTCAGCTAATTTCAATGAAATACTGTTGTTTCTCTTCCTCATGAAAGACCTTTCAGGTGATGGCGGGAGTCTAATGTTCAATAACAGGAAATGGGAAACTCTTCACAGCACATTTAGAGACTCTGAGAGAGCAATCATTGCACATAGAGAGTGTAATTTGCTGACTGAAAGAGAACAAGAAGCTTTAGCAGTGTGTTTCTGTGCAATGTTTTCCCCGCTCCACAATCTCTAAGAACCGTCAGGGAAAGAATCAGCAGGACGGGGGACTGCACTTCCTCTTATTCCCCTTCGTTTGCACTTTTTCAGTATCCCACCTCCCTTTAGTCTCTTCCTCAATTTCCTTATTGTCTGCTTTTTGTTTGTTGCTCTGCAGGAGAACCGAGGCTTGGGATCCAAGATGACAGACTCCAAATATTTCACCACTACCAAGAAAGGTTTGTTGTTTTTCAGTTTTTACTTTTAAATACAGCTGTTTTATCATTAGCGTATCACATTATGTGAGAGGTTTAATCATTTACTGTGTCTGTTTGCTCATTAACCCCTATTACACTTTTAAATACGATATACTGAACTACATTTAGCACAGCTTTAGATATTTATGCTCCGCTTCCTTCACAGTACACTAACATTAGTTGTGGAGTTTAATGAAGCTTAAGTCTAAATAAGATTTAGAGTCTCTTGCTTTATTTAGATCACTTCCAAACACATGATTAGGCCTGTGAGCATTTTTTATTGCAAATGAAACTCCACATGTTACTTCTTCAAAGCCCAAAAAAGTGTACTCAGAATAAGGATTTAATTAGTAACTTTAATTTTTTTTCCTTTTTGTCTTATTATTTCTAATGTACACAACATATGTTTATATACACACATATAGGAAAGCATATATGGCTTAAAGAAATAGATAGATGATGTATGTGTGCTTATCTATGAGTGTATTCAGATTAGGGTTGAGCGATGTCGACCAATTTGGCATTGTACGATGTCTAATGTGAGACATCGTGATGGATGATGGCATTGTCATCATAGGCGGTGGTGAATTAATTATTTTTGAAAAATGTATTAGTTCATAAAAAATTAATTATTTGTAGCCTACCGTTTCAACTACCTGACCCGCATGGTCTTTGGTTTACCCATACCTAAATCATAAATAAATAAAGCTAAGTTACACACAAATTAACACCTGTCAATTACTTTATCCTGCGGGACTCAGGTATGAAATGGCAGAGTGATCTGTGTCGTTATAATGGCGTTGACAAACTTGGTTGGTAAAAAAGATGCACAACCAACGATATCTGTGGTTTTCACTAAAATTACATAGTGCAAACATGAAAGCGAAAGATTGAAGCAGTGTACTGACACTGTGGCGCGTTACCTGATAGATTCAAAAGATCGAAAAGTCGTTAGATAAAGACAGGATTAATTAAATATCACGTTTAACAACTTTAGTGAGACGCGATCCACCTTGCTGACCGCGGGTTAGAATTTTTAGAAATGCTAGATGAAACGCCAGTGTGGACGTGGATCGTTTTCTTTCTAAAATGCCGTTTTAAAACTAAAACGTATTAGTGTAAACGGGCACTGTTTATTGAATTGTTAATCTTCATTCTCAGTCCTAATTGTTTGTGTTTTTGACTCTTCAGGAGAGATCTTTGAGCTGAAGGCAGAGCTCAACAGTGATAAGAAAGAGAAGAAGAAGGAGGCTGTGAAGAAGGTTATTGCTTCTATGACCGTTGGAAAAGATGTCAGGTGTGAAATGCTGTTTTTCTTTTATAGAATATTTGATTTGGGAATTTTTTTCAGTGCCAATATTTTGCTGATTGTTTTAATGAATTATTCACTGTAGTATTAATGAATATCACTGCATATTTGTATTCTATAACATTTTCAGGAAGGAAAAACAGCACTCTTGTTTGATATTACTTAGAATTATATATATATATATATATATATATATATATATATATATATATAACTATATTCCCTTTTTATTTTCCTTTTTTTATTCTAACACATTCTAATAAGCACTGTCAAATTTCATTTTAGAAAACATTTCTAATATTTTGGAGCAGTAAATATGTCAGGCTAAATAATTAAAATCAACCATTCACTTCTGCTAACTTCATTAGCTTCAAAAGCACAGATTTCTTTACAATACATGATAAACACCCACACAAATAATTACATATACCTTAGGAACAGTATAACAGAAATTTTTTGTGGTTTTAAAACCCTGACTTTCAAAACAGAGTTAAACCTTGAAAACAGTTATTATCCCATACCTTGTACTTTCAAGGATTTTTTTTTAAAATTGAAATGATATTTGATGTTACCTACATAAAGAATTACAGATTTTATTGTTAGATTTGTGGATGATGAATATTGCATACTGCTAATGTCAACAATCTTCTGTTTTCATTGGGAGAGAATGGTTGTAATTTGAATTTAATGTTGTTGTTTTTTTTTTCCCCCAGTGCACTCTTTCCTGATGTTGTGAACTGCATGCAGACGGATAATCTGGAGCTGAAAAAGCTAGTCTATCTGTACTTGATGAATTATGCCAAGAGCCAGCCAGACATGGCCATTATGGCAGTCAACACCTTTGTGAAGGTAGGACTCATACATCAATGAAACAGCCAATAGCTTTATTGTAAATATATTATAATATTGTTTGTACAGGGAAATGATTACTAGGTTTTTCATTTACTTTCCAATGGAAAAAGCTGAAATGCATGCGTGATGAAACACTCAGACAGCTAAAACCACTGCTCAGGACAGTGAAGTGCCTAAAAGCCTCATCATGAGCCTGGCAGCAGCAGAGAAACGCATCTCTTTGAGGACTGAAATAGTCAGTCTTTATAGGATAATATCGTCTGCAGGTCAGCGTGCTCCATCAGAACTAATTAGTTTTTGCTGGCTTCCCACACAGCTGAGAACAGATAGATAGACATCATTATAAAGCAACCAACTAGACTGAGATCTAAAACAAGTGGGTCATGGCTTATCACATCAAATAAGAAAACCGAAAATTGTTTAGGCCCTCCAGGATTTGCCATTTATTATACGTAAACATTTCTATTTGTCTAATTTTACAGTTTATATATAGATACATAGATATAGATATGTGTGTTAGTTGAATTTTCTCAGTATAGAGGGGTGGTATTGCTTGTTTTTAAATCAAAAGGAAAATTATTTCAAGCGGTGGGGCTATGTGTTTTATTTTTGTGGGGAATTACATCTATTTTAATGGGTATCTTATTCTGAGATAATAGTATTTCCTAAAATATAAGTTAGTTAGTTAGTTAGTTAGTTAGTTAGTTAACTTTATTTGTCCCCGTAGGGAAATTTCATTTGCAGCATACACTCTCAGAGACTAGCAAACATCAACTCTATAAAGCATAGCTGTTAACAAAGCAACGTTTTGTGTATATAGTAGTTAACAGCTTGGTATATAGTTATGTGCAGGGGCATTTGACAAACTTGACCTTGTTCAAAAGCTAGGGTTAGTAAGGCCCCGTTTCACTAATGCGTTTTCATTTTAAAACACAAAAGTTTTGCTACGGTTACGCCATCCGTCCACACTACGCCGGAGTTTTCGAGCCCCAAAAACGTAGCGTTTTGGAAACGCTGGAGAGGCCGATTTCATTCTAAAATGCTGCTGCTCCGTCTCAGTGTGGATGGAGGAAAACGGACACATCTGGAAACGGAGGCGTGGCTGCTGGACACAGAAATGGGAGCGTTGGGAGAACCAGTCCATTTTAGGCGCTATTGTGCAGTTAAACTCTTCCTTTTTTACTACAACAGCTGCATATATTCCAAGAGTCAAGCTATTGTTCGAGCACTCGCTAATCGCTCGCGTTTCAAGCCGCTTAAGCTCCATTTAGAACGCCGGTTTTGGGTTACACCAGGAAGAACCAGCGAGACGCATGCTTCCTGTTTATACTTTTGGTGGAGTACTGTGGACGGAGATATGTTCAGAAACGCTGGGTGAAACGCTAGTGTGGACGCGGATCGTTTTCATGCTAAAACGCTGTTTTAAAACTAAAATGCACTAGTGTAAACGGGGCCTAAGATTTTTAGAGGAAATTAATAAATGTGGCAGTACGTTTGTTTTTTTTAAATGGCATCACAAAAGACAAGAAACACAGAGCTTCACCACCACTTAAATTAAGACATTGTTTTGTATCAGTGTTCTAATTGTTTAATAATAAAAGGCAGCTTTGGTAAAAAAAAAAAAAAAAAAAAAAAACACCCACAAGAAAAACTGATGACTGCTCAGGGACCTTTTCAAATCCCATTTCCCTCTATCTTACCCAATTTCTGTTATTACAATGTTGTTTTATCACATTGATTGTAGAAATTCCAAATGTACAAATACGAAAGAAAGAAAATATTAATTCATAACAAAAATATATAAAATAGATTAATAAAACTTGTCAACCACAAACATATGAACTGTAGGGTATACCCAGTGATGCCTAATGTGTGTTTTCTATAGGACTGTGAGGACCCGAACCCTCTGATCCGTGCTCTAGCTGTGCGCACCATGGGCTGCATCCGAGTGGATAAGATCACGGAGTATCTGTGTGAACCTCTGAGGAAGTGTCTGAAAGATGAAGACCCATATGTGAGGAAGACTGCTGCAGTTTGTGTCGCCAAGCTCCACGATATTAATGCCCAGCTGGTGGAAGACCAAGGCTTTCTGGACACACTGAAAGACCTGATCTCTGACTCCAACCCCATGGTGAGACTTTTGAGCTAGACATTGCTTGCACATGCACTTATGTTTTTTTTTAAATGCTTCCATGGGCTCGTCAGTACTCTTTTGTTCTCCATGGTCTGGAATTACATGCTGTTGTTGTGTGAAATTCAAGACTGTGCAGACACACTACTACTTTATGTTTAATGTGTTTGTTTTTTTCTCCTCCATTAGGTGGTAGCAAATGCAGTAGCGGCTCTGTCTGAGATAGCGGAGTCTCATCCTAACAGCAACCTTCTAGACCTGAACCCTCAGACCATTAATAAGCTTCTGACAGCCCTTAATGAATGCACTGAATGGGGCCAGATCTTCATCCTTGACTGCCTGGCCAACTACACGCCCCGTGATGACCGCGAGTCTCAGAGGTCAGATGACACTGGTATTTCATCACTTGAGGGTGGTGGACTTAAAACCTTCTCTCTAATGAAGTCTGCGTAATACATTGATTAGCTTCACTAATAAAGCAATGTAGTGGCTGGAATTGCTATTGATTTAATCTAAACTAATCATTAGGAATCAAATTTGGATTGTTCAGAATCAGCATTTGTTTTTGTTTTTTTATCAAGACCTAATTTAACACTAGAAATGCTTTGGGTAAATTTGACTCATTGCTGTTTTCCAACCGGATGTAGGCTTTAATAAAACATTCAAACCTCCCAGTCAAGCCTAACCCTAAAGTTGACTCAGTTACAATTCCTGAAAAAAATTTTATTATTTTTTTTTAACCAGGGGTCTCGCAGTGCCAGCCCGCAGGCCATTTATGACCCCCTCCTCCTCCCTCTGGCAACTGATGTCAAAAATATAATGAGATTTGGCCCACCAAAAATTTATATTTTTGAATCACTATCATTGTGCAGTCACATATACAGTAGCCACTTGTGGTTTTGACTTTCGGTTTCTTTCAGTGTGTGTAGTCAAGAATGATGCACATGCAGATTATTTCTGTGGCTGATTTAAACGTTGAAATATATTTCTTTAAGTGCTCTTATTTTTTATTTTTATTATTTAGAGTTATATATATATATATTTTTTTCAAGAACAACCACAGAGAAACATATACACATACACAACACTGTCGGCACAAATCCCAATACAGTGACTCAATGAGCACAACAATGATGACAACATAGTTTAGCGATGACAACAAAAAATAGACAAAAAAAAAGATAAATTTAAGTCTATGAAAAATCCACAGATGTTGAGTGGCTGGTTTGTTCATTCAAATATTTGAGAAATAAATAAAAATGATTTTTTTTGATGGAATGAGTCCTCAGAAATCTCAATCTTGAATGAAGACTGCTCTATTTTTACGAAAGCTCTATTTTTGATAATATTCAATGGTCATTTGATTTTGATTATCAGCTTTATACCACCTGCATATTGTTTTACAAACACTTTATCATGGCTTACACATTAACACATTACACATTACACATTAACAAATATTATGATTTAGCAAATTTTCGGTTCACATAGTCTCATTTAATAGATTTTCCTTATGCATATTAAGATTCGTTTAAAAACTAGAATTTTTTTTACTGCTGGTTGAATTGAACATTTTAAAAGTAAACATGAACACGTGAATTTGAATACTTTCCTCTCTTTGCTGCAGTTTTACAAAAAAATATAAAAATTGCCAGTAAAGTCACTAAAGTTACCCAAAATGCTTTCTGCTTTTCTTATGCTATCTGTTAAACTTTTGGTTAATCAACAATTGATTAGAGCAGAATAATAATAATAATAATAATAATAATAATATAATAATATAATAATAATAAAAATAATAATAATTATTATTATTATTATTGTTGTACCTATTATTTGTAGTATTTTCTTAGCAATTTAAAGTACCCCTTCAATGTACAACAAGAAACAAAAAGCTAGAGTTTTGACTCCATATACTCTGTGGAAGAATGACTGAGTGTGTGTCTAATGCTCGGCCATATACACACAAGCAGTTGTGCGATTAAAGGAACATGCTAATTTCCATTATCACTGGTCACAGGTAATGCTTAAAATATAAACGTCATGTTATGCACCTCACCTCAGTATCTGACAACTCATCTGACAGCCATCTAGAGCCTCCGAGACACAACACGCAGTCAAATTTAGATGTTTTAACAAACTCATGAATGTTCAAACTTTATTGGTGTTGTTCTTATTTATACTACAAATGATAAAAATAATATTTATTTTTTTATAATTAATATATGATTAATGATATTGCATTACATTACCCAAACCTCTCATCTTATCTTGCTCTCTTTTTGTTTCTTTCTTTTTTTCTTCCCTGCAGTATCTGTGAGCGTGTGACTCCACGGCTGTCTCATGCTAACTCTGCCGTGGTGCTGTCTGCTGTGAAGGTTCTAATGAAGTTCATGGAGATGCTGCCGAAAGATCTGGACTATTATGGCACTCTGCTGAAGAAACTTGCTCCTCCATTGGTCACGCTGCTCTCCGCTGAACCTGAGCTGCAGTATGTTGCCCTGAGGAACATAAACCTCATCGTACAGAAACGGTAGGTGCAGATCTATGGGAAATACATTTGTTTGAAGATGTAAAGATGATTTATATGTACTTTTTGTTTCCACCAGGCCTGAAATTCTAAAGCATGAGATGAAGGTTTTCTTTGTGAAATATAATGACCCAATCTATGTCAAGCTGGAGAAGCTGGATATAATGATCCGCCTGGCCTCTCAGGCCAACATTGCTCAGGTGAATGAAACTGGTTTATGCCACATCTTAAGTGATAATTCGCTTTTACACATACTATATATGATGTTCTTGAGTCAAAGCAGAAAGGCTTACATTCAGAATTTTGGCAATAAATGTTGCAACTATTGCAAAAAAATTAAAGACAAATATCTAAACATTCTTTAACACATTTACTTGAAATTTAAATTGAATAACTTAAAAGATGTTGAGTCTCGTTTTCTGAGAAAGTTCATGCTTAAAACAAGAACAAATATGTCAATCCATGATGAAATAATATACATTTTCTGGGTTTTTTTCCAAGCCTGTTAGAATACATGTGTTCTAGTTTTTAATCATAAAATTCCTTCATTTAAAGTTTCACAGAACACAAGGCTTTTTTTATCTCATGTAGCTTTGATTTTTTCAAATGTTTAAGAATATTTTGCTCAAGAAAATTCAACTGTTCTGAGAAACATCACTTATTTTGCTGTATGTTCAGAAGGTATAGTTCTTTTCGTATTCAAGTATTTGGAAGCAGGGTGTACAGACCTTATTTATTAGTTTGTGATATGAATTGAAACGTAACGTAATGAACATTGTTTTGTTTTTTGAAGTGTTGCTAATAAGAATCATCATGGTGAAACACACTGATGTTTTGTGTTCCCCTCAAATATTCTTTTCTTGGTCGTAAGCATGTGAAAGTCTGAAATTTAGCTTCATGAAACATGCTTTTTTGTTTATTTTAAATCCTGAAACTTTTCATTTCAGACTTTCTCCTCATAAGCGAGTCTATGATAAATCTGTGTGTGTTTGTGTTGTGTAGGTGCTGGCTGAGCTAAAGGAATATGCCACTGAAGTGGATGTAGACTTTGTGCGTAAAGCTGTACGAGCCATTGGCCGCTGTGCAATTAAAGTTGAGGTGAGCTGGTCTGACCCTGATTAGGATCACATTATCATTTACACAGACTGTCTGATCAGTGTTCAGTTTTAATTGTAAAGTTCATCTCTGCTAATGAAACAGTTCAGCTCGATACGAGTCAAAAGCCAACTGTTTGATTGGATTACTGATATTCTCAGAGTTCTAATAGATCCTGACTCTTTCTGTCTGTCCTGTTTTTGTTTTAGCAATCTGCAGAGCGTTGTGTCAGCACACTGCTTGACCTCATTCAGACCAAGGTCAATTATGTGGTGCAGGAAGCCATTGTGGTAATCAAGGACATTTTCCGCAAGTACCCCAACAAGTAGGTTTTTATTTTTTTTAGCTTGTTTCTTAGCTTGTTTTACTGTTTCTTCTGTCCCTGACCCCTCTTTCAATAAAGCCATTTTTCTTTTTCTCCCTCTGAACTGTATTCTTTTTCTGTTTTGCTAATGTCCACTGTCCTTGTACAGCCTCAGTTTGAACCTTCCTTTTATACACAAAATGCAGTAGTTGAAGTGGATCAAAAAGGTTTTTCAAAATTGACCTAAGACAAGAATAGTTGTTATTCAATTGTTTTAGAACAAATTTAATGAAAGATGATGATCCACTTCTATTGAATTCCATAAAACCCAGTCATCTTCCACTATGTCTTTTTGCTGCTTCATTGATGCCTGGTTGAATGTGTTGTCAGGTATGAGAGCGTCATTGCCACTCTGTGTGAGAATCTGGATTCCCTGGATGAGCCCGAGGCACGGGCAGCCATGATCTGGATTGTGGGTGAATATGCAGAGAGGATTGATAATGCTGATGAGCTGCTGGAGAGCTTTCTGGAAGGCTTCCATGATGAAAGCACACAGGTCAGGAGCATTTCAAAATGCTTCAGTAAAATGCTTGTTGGTGAAATAGTGTTATTACTAGATGCAGCACATGGTAAGATTTGCCCATGACTGATTTTCAACAGATTTTAAAAAAGTTATCCATGCATCCCAGGCAAGGACTTTAACTAAAACTGTTATTTACAACCCATTATTAACTCTCTCACAAACAACATTATGGAATCAGCCTGCCTAAAGAATGCACAATATTCACAGCTGAAGCCCGTGACCTACTTTTAGCATTGGAATATATAGAAAATGTCCAACAAAAGAAATCTATCATTTTCACAGACTCCAAATCATGCCTCCAAGTCATGGAGTCTTCAAAGAATGATCATTCTTTGTTTGATAATTTTTTAACTAAAGTTCACCAACTAAAAAATCAGTTTAATCACATTATTTTTGCTGGGTTCCAGGACATGTCGGACTTTCAGGAAATGAGCGAGCTGACACAGCTGCTAAAGATGCTTTAAAGCAAGCGGTGAACAATTGCCAAACTCCTCTATCAGAGATGAGACCTTTCATCAGTGTTTACATTTTAAACAAGTGGCAAGAGGAGTGGAATACATTGGAAAATAATAAATTATATGAAATCCAACCTGAAATATCACATAGAATTTTAAGACTAGATTTGATCAAGTGGTTTTTACCAGATGTCGTATTGGACATACAAGACTAACTCATGGTTTTTTGCTCCAAGGTGAAAACCCTACTCAGTGTTTGTACTGCACAATTCCACTTACTATAAAACACATTTTACTGAACTGTCCTGCTCTTAATGATGCCAGACGACTTTTTTATGAAATGAACACTCTTAAGGACATTTTTAACAAAGTGAAACCAAAATTTTTTTTAGAATTTTTATCATGTAGTAAAAAAAAAATCTTATTTAATTTATTTATTCATTTGGTTGTTGATTTTTAATTTTATATCTATTATTGAAATGATCCTGCCATGAAAATAGCTTTGGCTGCTGACATGGCATTAAATCAAATAAATTTGAAACGAATTGACTCTTTCACACATAAGGTTTAAAAAAACACATACAGGGAGGTCAGCGAGAGTTTTTCTCTAGATATTTTTTATCATTATTTAGAACACATCGATTTAAAGTTTGGTGACGTATCAAGATCATCACATGATACACAACAGCCCAATGATTTGTTCATTATATTTAGCATTTTCTTTTTTTCTCTGCAAATATTGCATTTTAGGATAGCATTTTATTCAGGATAGCATTTTATTTCTTTTTTTCTGCATATATTGAAAAACATTCTCATAATAATTTAAAAATATCTTATTCAGATTTTCAAATATACCGCCCCATACCTACAGGAGTATTCAGAACGGCTGAATTTACAATGTGTTAAATAGTTTGCACAAAAAACATAAAAGTAGGTGGTTGTTTAACTGGGAGGTGAATAGACTAAACATTTTAGTAACTTAATTGGTATTTTGGATAATGTTTAAAAAAAATAATGATTATTGCCATCCAGTGGTGAGTGATTCAATCTAGGGCTGCTCAGCATCAACGTTGATAACTACTCTGGCTATTAAATTGGGATGATGGTGTCATAAGGCATTTAGTGATATAAGTTTTGCATACAAGTACATTGGTAAGCTTTAACCATTGGTGGATTGTGGATACACAATGACCTCTGGCATGTTCTAGTGTTAAGGGAAGTGAAATCGGAGCTTTTCCTGATAGTTTTAATGACTACTGAATTCTGGTCTAATAACAATCATCTAATAGTACTGTATTAAATACTGCAGTGAACTTGCATGAACTAGTCTCGGGAGGTTGTGTTGCAGGATTTGTCTGTGTCAATGTTTTTTCTCGATTATGTTTCAGGTGCAGCTGCAGTTGCTGACAGCTATTGTGAAGTTGTTCCTGAAGAAACCCACCGAGACCCAGGAGCTTGTGCAACAAGTGCTCAGTCTCGCCACACAGGTGAGAAATCCACACGGACACTTCTCAAAACACTGTGCCTATATTTACTCACACCTTCAAAGACACTCTGGAGGTGTTGCCATCCTTACCATGCAGAGCTCAGTAGCAAGACCACTGGGTTGCAAACTGAGATATTCAAAGAAATTGTTGCTGAACACCCTGACTTATTTATTCTTGCTTAGTTATTGCTAAACACAAGCAGACAATAAGAGTTCACAGGAAATAAAAGATGATGGTCATTATAAAACTGTATTATTGTACTACTCCTCTGCTTCTGTAAAATATGACTTTCTCAATCTTAAGATATAATATGCGTGCATATTATGCGCAGATTTTTGTTATGGTGCAGATTTTGTAATAAGTAAAGCGGTCCTATTTCTCTAACAATGAATGTTGGCGCTTGTGGGCTTGAATTTTGAACTTTGCACAACATTAAAACAACAGGTTTATGACAGGTTTATGTTTATTAAAAATGGCTTTGGCAATGCCAGCAAGCCTTGCTTTTTTTCCCCTCTCTGCCTGTAATGCATTAAACATTTGTAATTCTGTTTCTTAACTTTTGTAATGCTACTGTGGATTTTTCTTGTTACATCTGAAAAAAATCTTTTTATGTTAATATAGCTACCACAATAAACAACTTCAAACTTTTCTATTGGTTTAGCACAATATTTAAACCATGAATACAGTTTTAATGTTCTTTAGGCTGCATTTATACTACGTGGTTCAAGTGACACAATTCAGATTTTTTTTTCTCCTATGTGGCACAGATCGGATATGGCTCATGTACATGTAAGCAGGAAAAAAATCACATGGATTCCATTTTACTCAAATCAGATTCAGGCCATGTTTTGGAAATGTGGAAATTTATCCAATATGAATCGAATCTGTGCCCTCGTGTCTGCTGTGTAAGCAGGTAGATCAGATTTTCAACTGTCAATGCGAGCCGCGTATCATTAAAAACCATAGCGAATGACTTAGACTCTGACGCTTTAATCTCAGAACGGACTTAAGCAGTACCAAACCTTAAATCTAATACACAAAGACATAAAAAGCTTTTATATTGTCATGTAGCACAGGTATTTAAGCATATTATTGAGAGAGAGAGAGCGCCATCCACCAACTAACCAATATAAACTATAAAACTGTGGCCTAAATCACGCCATGGACATTACATTAGGATGCCTACTGGTTTGAAAAGGCCTAGATTAAAAGAAGATGGCCAAATGTGAACTTTTTTCTGTCATAAACTACAGTACAGGGTTCATACGGTCATGGAAAACCTGGAAAAGTCATGGAATTTTGACATGGCATTTTCCAGGCCTGGAAAAGTTTTGGAAAAGTCATGGAAAACAGATATCTGTATACTTGAATATAGATTATTTACTACTTTTCTGTGCTTGGCCAATCACATTATTCTCACATTATAAGTGCTGTGTAAGCATTATCTAAATAAATTTTACATAGATATAAATATAAATTGCTTTACTAGCAAACTAAATAGATTGTTGTGTGCTTTATGATATGCTGTAATAAAGTCGAACATGCATTGGTTTTCTTTTACCATGCAAATGTAGACATTGCATGAAACATTAGGTCATGAAAAATTACTCTTTGAAAACTCATGGAATTTTAGAAGTGAAAATGTGAATTAACCCTGACAGCAAAACAACTTGTCAAAACGGAAAAAAAAGATTAAACCCTGCGAACACATTAAATACAGGAATTTAGAAAAGAGCGCTCTTAGCTGTCAGTCACCGCCCGCTCTTTTGTTTTTGTTTTTTGTCTTTTGTTTTTTTCCCCCTCCCCTCCCTGGTCATTGCACCTTTGCAGTGTGCTGTGTAAATACAGACAATCAGATACAAATCACTGTTAAAAGATGATGTAAGCGGGTCAGCAAAAATCGCATACGGTCACATAATCGGGATTGACCATCAAGATCTGCAGTGTAAATGCAGCCTTAGTGTGGTGTGCACACAAACATATTTACTAATAACTACCAATGTCATAAAATAAACATGATTGCATCTCAGAAGATACAGTACTATACCCAACATATATTTAAAGGAGTCAACACTGAATTAAGAGTCTCTTCTGGTGATTTGGATGAAATTGCATTATTCATAATTATGCATTAGTTCACATTAACTTTATGCATTTCTTAAAAACTGAAGATGTAAATGAGTTTAATGGTTGTGTGTGTGTGTGAGCACGAGGGTGCGTGTGTGATCTCATTAATATTCAGAGAAGCTGCGAGCTTGCGCTGTCAGACTGCGATCTGAGATTGAATCTTGTCATTATTAACTTTGAGCTTCGGTGCCACAGGCTGCACTCGCCGCCAGGCTTCTGTCAGAATACAAAATGTCCTCCTTTATCCCAGGTTCCGTTTTACGGCCTCCAGATCTAATTCTCTCACCGCTGTTTTGCTCTGGGTGTTGCTGGCGCACCACTTGATCTTATCACGCAGATGAATTGATGCTCGGAAGAGGTTCTGCATTATTTACACAAGTTTCTGTCCTTCAGCTGAAGCTTTGTTGAAGGAACGGTCACATGTACTGCATCATTTTTCTAAAAGCTAAAGGCAGCGTATAATCCCCCTCACTCCTCTATTTGTCAATTTCACTTTTCCTGTAATTTGGTCTCTTTGCAGGATTCTGATAACCCTGACCTGCGTGACCGTGGCTACATCTACTGGCGTCTGCTCTCCACGGACCCTGTGGCTGCTAAAGAGGTGGTTTTGGCTGAAAAGCCACTGATCTCAGAGGAGACGGACCTGATTGAACCCACCCTGCTGGACGAGCTCATCTGCCACATTGGTACTCTGGCTTCAGTCTACCACAAACCTCCCAGTGCTTTTGTGGAGGGCAGCCGTGGTGTTCAGCACAAAAGACTTCCTGCTCGTGCTGGCTCGTGAGTCTCTACTTTTTCTGTGCATTATAAATATTTTTGTATATATTTTGAAAAATGTGCAATGGTATTTACAATAATTAAGAATAATTTAATACATTAATTCTTCGTATTTATTGGGGCTGCACAATATATAGTTTCAGCATTGATATCGCAATGTGTGCATATGCAATAGTCGCATTGCAAAGATATGCAGCGTTGAGTTGACTTTGCAGTGTAATTACTACATTTACAGATACTAAACCAGAATGCATGCACTGTTTATTTCACTTTTATCTTTGCTTTGTTGCATTAATTTATGCTTTAGTTTGTTTATTATATGTTCTGCATGATTCAGAATCATCC
Source organism: Danio albolineatus (assembly GCA_903798035.1). NCBI lineage: Eukaryota > Metazoa > Chordata > Actinopteri > Cypriniformes > Danionidae > Danio > Danio albolineatus. Next base: position 19,415 of record CAIGQQ010032424.1, read on the forward strand.
CAGTCAATCAAATTGAATACATTCTGTAACGGTTTAGGGGCCAATTACCTTTATTTACTAGTTGGATATTAGCATGCGTGTTATTGAGATATTGGCTGTTTATTAGTACTTATAAAGCACATATTCTGGATGATCTTATTCTACATCCCTAATCCTACCCAATACCTAAACTACCTTAATAACTATTAATAAGGAGCAAATTAGGAATGGTTTGCTAAGAGCGAGAGCTGAACCTTAAAATAAAGTGTGATCAAAACTTCTATTCAAGTATAGCAAAGTATATCGCAATATATATCGCAGAAAAACTAAATATCACTATGTCAGCATTTTTCTATATTATGCAGCCCTATATAATATTTTTTTTACTTTTTAGATTTATTTAATTTATTTATTTTATTTGTATTTAAATAATATAAAACACGGATGCCAAATCATGATTTTGGAGATCTGCTTTCCTGCAGAGTTCCACAGTTCCAACCCTGATCAAACACACCTTAATCCATGGTCACACTGCACTTTTTGCCCCATTGAATTCCGTTTATTTGCATGTGAATGCGGCAGACCGGAAAGGCAAGTTTATGCAACAAGTTTCATTTAAAAAGTTCAAGCTTGGTGAACTCTGACCTGCGAAATCGCATTGCGTGAGACCAATAGAAGATCAAAACATGATCTCTCTGTGCAAAAAATGTAAAATATGGAGCAGGTGCTCGCTTTTTTAATGTCTAATTGTCTTGCTGAAGTGCATCGCTTTTTACACCAGAATTTCTCAAACTCTAGTGTGACTGTGGCTCAAACCAACTAAATAATAGGATCTGAAGGAGCACTTGGTAATTAGACTGTGTGTTTGATTAATGTTACAGTTTGGTTGATCTCCAGGAACAAGATTGGGCATCCCTTATATAAAAAAATTAATTATTTTTTTGTATATAAATTATAGACAAATTTTTGTCTCTATTAGTGGCGAGAGTGCCGAGAGCCCTGAAGTTGGCCAGTCTGGAGCCTCTGAAGCTCCACCCGCAGTCATTCCATCACAGGGCGATCTTCTGGGGGACCTGCTGAATTTGGATCTGGCCCCGGCCACTACCACTGTCCCTTCAGTTCAGCCTTCAATGCAGATGGGAGCCATGGACCTACTGGGAGGAGGTCTGGATAGTCTGGTAAGTTCAAACACGATCACCCCTTAGTGGTGAAATTAGATTAATTTAGAGGAAAAGCTGTGTAATTGCCTGAGTGAATATACCCATCTGTCCCATCTGTGTGTCCATTAACTGTGGCATCCAGGCTTTTGGTTATGTGTTTGTCAGTTCAACTCACGTGTGTTATAGGACGTTTATATTGAGTTGGCATTAACCTGGCTGGCATCCGGACCTACTTTTGCTAAATCAAGATCATCCGAATAGATTCTGATCCTAGATCAGCCGCCGCCTCTTTAAACACACATCCAAAGTCCCTTAACCAATGTAATCGTGTCTGTTGAGAAATCACAGATGCTCGTGCATAATTAGAGTTAACTTTCCTTGCTTTCATTTCCCCTCTGGTCTTCTCTTTCTCTTTTTTGATTCTTGTGTTGTTGTTTTTTTCCGTCCCCTTCTCTCTTTTATCCTTGCGCTACACTTGCAGATGGGCGATGAATCAGATACGGTAATTAAACTTAGTCAAAAGGAAGCAGACACTTTCATAGCATGCCATTTCATTAGTCTAAATTGAGGATTTGTATTGGTATATAGATGTACACTTCACATCTGCTTACAGCCGCAACACTGGCCTGTTATTTACAACCACTTCTTTTTTTTTTCTGCATTTAAAGAGTCTCAGCATTAATAATATATCTCAATGGCTGTGATTTATTTGTGATGTCATCACGCATCATATAAAAAACCCAGGGCTTGATGCAACCACATTACATCATAAATGTTTATAGAGTTCTATAAATCACATTCTCCTCGTTTCTTCTGCTTTGATTCACTGTAAACATTTCATCCATTTGTCACTGTTGCTCTGTCAGCCGGGTGTTTCCCACAGGACCGAGATGCAGTCTCCTCAGCCATCTTCTGATTATTCTGAGAGAGAGGTCTGTGTGGGTGTTGATGTTCTCACCTTTTGAGCTCATCCTTAAACATTTCCTCTGTGCTGATCTCAGACTATTATAAATTACTCTCAGATCAGTTGGAAGGAACACTAAGCACTTTTCCACTCTTCTATTTTGGTCCAATATATGGTTTTTGTAGTGGTAGTTGTAGTTCTGCACATGTAGGCACGTCTTGTATAAAGTGTGTAGTATGATGAAAGTAGGGGTGGGCGATCATGGCTAAAATCTTATGTCACACTGATTATATACATCACAAAATAGCTGATTTGTTTTTATCTGTCCTTGTAAGAAACTGAAAAAAAATTCATTGAATTTAATACTTTAAGCTAGGTGGTTGCAAACAATTTATATGGGCTGAGATTAAACCAACAAATTACGTTTGTAAAAAAGTTGTAATGTTCAACCTATTTATTTAGTTTAAATTATATAATGAATGAATTTGCAATGAACCATTTTTTTCAGTCTATAAACAATAGGACAAATAAATAAAAATACTGTAAATAAAAAAGAGTAATGGCAGTTTTTATGGGTTTACAGTGGGAGTATTTAACAGTGATTAAAATGTTGCAGAATATTAGTAATAATTAGCTTTGTTTGAACTGTTTATTAAAGCAAATTCTGCTTATAAATATCAGTAACATTTATTGCTGTTAAATCAAGACAAGGTTTTACATACAACACTCCAAAAATATTTTGCTGCTAGTTCAAACTGTATATTTCAAATGAGTTGAATAAACAATTTTAACTTACACAATTTGAGTTGGGACAACATGAAGGAATTTTGTGGAACCCGGCAAGTTGTAGAATTGGCCACTCAAGACTTGCACACTGTGACAATAATGTGTTACAAGGGGGAAAAAACCCATTTGTAACTTGTTCTATAATATTTTCACTTTAAAATCTAATTTAAAAGAATGAATATTTTTTATGTGATATTTTAAGGCAAATGTTTTAAAAGGTGCCTTCTGGAGAAATTTTAGAATATTTATCGTTGATCAAATTGAAAGATCTTTCAATTTGATCTTTCAGATTTTTATCAGTGGTGTTATTTGAATGTTTTGTTTGTACAATGCATGATTGTATGTACTAAGAATGCTTAGTCCAAGTGTTGCCATGATTATAGCCAATGCTACTGATATGGCATTAAAATGTAAATGAATAAATATTAATCATATTAATATATAATAAAAATATATTAGAGCCCCTCTAAATAAATATAAAAAATGTCCGCTTTGAGCATTTATGCTCAGTAAGCAGCAGAGTTCTTGCCTTCTGCTGATTTAACTAACACTTTTTTACCACATATTGTGTTTAATAGCTCTTTTAAACAAAAAAAAAACATTCCATGCATTTTTATCATTTGTACTTTCCTGCATTCATTTCTTTCTCACTTTGAGATATGAAAAAACTTCAAACTGTTCTTTTATGCAGAGGAATTCACATACTGCAGCATAAACAACATACTTAATTTAATTTTTTTTATTGATTGACACTTTGTATCGCCCAGCCCTAGTTGAAAGTAGTTTAAAGGAGTCTGTCATTAGAATGCAATAAGAGTGTCAAATTGAATGGTCGGGCAGGTTCCTTAGCAAAACCCTGACTTGCTTTCACTGAGTTTCGTTCACCCTTCATCAGCCTCTTCCTAATTATTACCATCTTCCCTGTCCACTGATCCTTACTTTGACTTTTTGTCCTCTCTCTGTTTTGCCAGCTGGGAGGAGACATCGGTGGAAGTCCTTCGGTAAGTCAGAGAGAACTTTTTTTTTTTTTTTGCAAAGTTCACCGAGACTTTGATGAATGTGCTTTATCAGAGCAGCATTAGCATCAACATAGGGGTTTGCCTTCATTAATCAAAGAGCTGTGAAATTTGCTCCCCTCTAAGTCTTTTATCTTATTTAACTTCTTTGCATGTCCCCTTTTTTGTAATTGTCAAGTAATGTTGTAATGCTTGTCTGCTTCTGCTCAGATGGGTGCTGCTTTGGGGGCCCCTGCAGCAATGCCTGCTGCTCTGAGCAATGCTCCGGCTGTTGGAGGTGGATTGGGAGACCTTTTTGACCTCGGTGGGGGTGTTGGCATGCCAACGGGATTCTACGTCGCACCTAAAACTGTAAGTATAGAATCAATCAATACTCTGAATCAATATCTTAGTTTGTGACTTCAGGAGTGAAATATACCGTAAGCTGTTCCCCAGCTTTTTCAATTCCATTTTGTTAAGTGGCAGCTTTTCTACACTCGTAGGGGGCATACAAAAAGGACAGCATGATACTGGGAAAATATGACATGTGCAATATTGTTGTTGATTGTTGCGATAAGGATATTTCCTACAATATTACTTGACTTGCAAAATGCTATTTTATCAGCTATAAAAAATTATTTATGATATGGTCATACTAAAATAAATAAATAAATAATAATAATAATAATAATAATAATAATAATAAATTATTTATTATTAAAGGTGCAGTATATAAGTTTGACACCCAATAATTGAACTAGGTTTTGCACTCCTGGATAATAAAAAAAAAAGAAAACCACAAGCGCAGGTTGTCAGATTGAGGGCAGGAGCGAGTGATTTAAACCGTATTCTAAATAAAAGCAACAGCGCCCGATGGAAGGAATATTTTCCATATTAAAAGAAATTTTTGTCCTAACCAACACCGAATTGATATTAGAAACGGCTTCTATTTCTCACAGCTGAACAACAGAAAACTGACAATGATTAACTCAGGTAAACTTCATGTGCTTTATTCAGTGATAAATGCTAACAATGTGAGTTTGAATGGCATTTTACATGACATTTCATTACATGACTGAAAGCAGCAGCAGATCTCAGACCTTAAAAGTAAAACTGAACTTTAGAACTAAACACATGAGTGATTCAGCATGTACATTTAATAATGTTCAAGAGGGTTAATATGGATTAAATAGATTATAAACCTTACCATTTTGTGAGTGAGTGCATATTCTGTGCTTCTGAATGGCTTTATTTACATTTCTGTCGTGTTTCGTTTGGTGCAAACAACCAAATTGCTTATCACTGCATTAATAAATAATTTAATAAATAATAAATACATATTTTTCTGAGCTAATTAGATGAAAAAAGCTGTCAAGATGCAAGAATTTAGGCTTGAAAACACCATAAATGATCGAAAACCTGACTGAAGGGTCCCAGCGGATTTGGATAAATAACACATGCGTGTAGCACACAAATGCTTGGCACTTAAAATGTGTTTATTTTATTGCACTTCTCTGCAATATGGATTTTGCATGTACTTTTATCGCCATTGATTTTTTTTTTTGCAATATACTGAACTACAAAAAGCAAAAAAGCCCCACAAAAAAAAACATTTTCAATACAGAGTCAAATTAAATCATTGATAATAATATTATAATTGTATAATACTCAGTAAAAATTGACATGGAAAGGCAAATCTCATGGCATGAGACTCATAAAACAAAACAAAACAAAACAGGTGCAATGCATTGGCAATCCAATGTTCAATTAATGCATTTTTTTTTTACAGAAAATGAGAAAATCTATCAAAAACACTCCTAATTCTGACTTGTTTTATCTGTGGGTTCAGTTGTTTTTACCAGCAATGAAGGCTAAAGGGCTGGAGATTTCTGGGACATTTGCCCGACGTGGCGGCATCATTCAGATGGATCTGTCTCTCACCAACAAAGCCATGAGCGTTATGACTGACTTCGCCATTCAGTTCAACAGGAACAGGTGAGTCAAGTGGCAGAAAGGGAGGCTTTTCTCTTCTCTCTGCAGTATCGTCTGCGCTTCCTATTCAGTTTGGAGGCATGCCTGAAAAATGCTGCATTTATTTATGCTGGTTTGTGATCATTCAAGTACTCGATGA
>CAIGQQ010032424.1:80369-101967 GCA_903798035.1 Danio albolineatus
TCTGTCAGGAGTGGCTGGACTCGCGGTGTAGAGGAGTCCGCAGCGCAAACGCATACGTTCTGGTCTATGACATCTGCTGTGTGGAGAGCTTCGAGTATGTCAAGATGATCCGACAGCAAATTGTGGATAACAGGTACAGTACTTGAAATGACCCAATATAAAGAATAATATAAAACGATTATGATGTTATCATATGAAGCCGACTATGGTCAGCTTTTCCTCTTCAGTCCAGCAGTATGAAGCACATCACCACTGATTAATGTGACTGTATCAGCTGCAGTGACAAGCTACTGATTGCGTTTGATGTTTTTAATAACAGTTGGCCCTTGTTTACCCGGCTGAAGCTGAGATAATGAGGTGACATTTGAGAATATGGATGAGTGACAGTTACAGAGCATAAACACTGTCACCATTCACTCCAGCTGATAGGAATATAACAGATGCCAGTGAGAAACCTCTTTTACATATGCAGGTCTTGTGCTCATAGACTGAGCGCAGGATCACGCATTTGCATAGTTTATGTGAACTGAATAAATGGCAGAAAATGATCTGCAGTCTCCACCTTTAACCTCTTTTCTCCACCCACAACATCACATCTCTGTTTTACAGATGCTGCTCGGGTTCTCACTGCATGCGTGTCATTAAGACATTAATTAGACAATGTGAATCATTTTAATGATCATCGTATTCAGTTGCAGTAAATATATTCAGTAGAAAATGCAAGCAGATATAGTGGAGATCGAAATCAAAGAAGCATTTATGAATACTAAATTTTTACTAGATTTCCTTTCCAGAAATAATACAATTTGTAATACTTTTAAGGGCTGCACCGTTGCGCAGTGGGTAGCACGTTCGCCTCACAGCAAGAAGGTCGCTGGTTCAAACCTCGGGGCTGGGTCAGTTGGCGTTTCTGTGTGGAGTTTGCATGTTCTCCCCGTGTTGGCGTGGGTTCTTCAGGGTGCTCTGATTTCCCCCACAAGTCCAAAGACGTGGTATAGATGAATTGGGTAGGCTAAATTGTGCGTAGTGTATGAGTGTGAATAAATGTCTATAGATGTTTCCCAGTGATGGGTTGCAGCTAGAAGGGCATCCGCTGCGTAAAAACATATGCTGGATAAGGTGGCGGTTCATTAGTCTGTGGTGACCCCAGATTATTAAAGGGACTAATGCCGAGTTCAGACTGCATGATTTTCAAAGTAGTCGTGTCACAGATGTTTTCACACTGCATGATTGTCTGGGCTAGCGTTTTGTCGCTGCTTTGTTTAATACACTGCATTTCACACTGCATGATTTGAGTCGCCGCGACTCATCGGCGATTCTCTCAGATCGCGTCTTTGATAGTTCATATTGTGTGATTGTCACTCGCGTGCACGAGCACCGATTTGCCTGTGATTTCAGGCATTTGTCTGCGATTTCTCAACCTGTCGGCGAGTCAAAATCGGGGCTAAAATCGTGCAGTCTGAACTTGGCATAAGCTGAAAAGAAAATGAATGAATGAATAACATTTATAAGGAATTTTAGTTGTGACTATAACAAGGCTAGAAGAACGTTGTTTTATAACCAAGACACTTTAACTAAATAAAACCTTGACTTCAAGTATTTTTTGTGAATGTGCAAAACTCACTTCTTGACGTTAAACAAAAAGATGGCGCTTAACAAACAGCAGAAATACCCCGGTACACAAGGGGGTGCTGTCCAACTTTATGCTTCCAATACTTGTTTTTTTTTGCACAGAAGATGAAGATAAAGAAGAAGAGACAGTGTTTTATCACACAGCTCTTTGTGTTCAGAAACAAGCAGCTCTACATTCATCTTGCCTCGATGTAAGTGTGCTCACCTAGCATATTTTGTGCTTGAGTGCAGTCAAGTGCTGTGTACCGTAACTTCAGCAGCTTGGGCACATGAACAGAAGTGCCTCATTGGTTGATCAGTTTTAACATGTCATGTCAAAACAAAAAAGATAGATATTTTAAAGGGGGGATCCAGAGTGTATTTTTAAAGCTTGATTGTGTTTATGGGTTGCAAAGCAATGTGTTCTCTTGCTTCTTTTGTGAAAAATCACATTATTTTTTCATATATCTCACTTTGATTACATACAGCTACTCAGCATAAAAACGACTGTCATATTTCCTAGTTCCTCCAAAAGGCCCGCCCTCAAAAGGCTCTGATTGGTCAGCTAACACAATGTGCTGAGATTCGCAGATCGGCTCCATGTCACCCGGAAGCGTCCTGCTATAACATTACAGCACATCTGGCCATGTCCCTTCACTGCACAGGGTGTATGCTTGTAACCTGAAGGGTTTATGACAATATTAACTAGGATGTCTTTTTTTGTAGTCCCCAAACTTCATTCGCTGTAGGCTTTGCTAAGCTAACTCTGTAATAGCCAATTGCATTGAACTTTGGGCATCTTACATTCAGAGATGTTGTTTATGTTCACACAGCTACATTACACATCAACTAAAGTTTAAAATATGATATCGTAGTGGACCACCCCTTTAAGCCTGGTGTTTTGCACAGTAATGTAAACGCTCAAATTGGCACTCCTTGTTTAGGCATTACATTTCAGAAATGAGCACATACAAAAATTACGTTCAGCGTGCACTGATCTTGCTCTTTTCATCCACAGTTCTCTGACTGAAGTGGGATTCTTATTTATAATTTTGTCACCAAAGATTCCAAAGGTTCTCAATCAGGTTTAACTCAGGACTCTGGGGTGGCCATTTTATTATTACAGTGTTTTCAGCTTCAAGGACTTTACCCATTTTGCTGTGTGACAGAACTTGCCTGTAAGTTGTGAGGTGACAGGCTGGTGAAGGAACTGCATGTAGAGGGAACCTCTCATGAACATATGCATTCATTTTGCCATGTACTGTATCTGTACAAGAGGCCAAACTTCTAAACACACTTTGGGTTCATTCTTTACCTAGTTTGACAAGAAACAAATAGTTTTTCATAACACTCAAATAAATTGATCTCGGTTTCATGACTACAGTGAACTTTGGACAAATTCTCTGACAATTCCAGCAGTTTTTGAGATTCTCAGCATCACACTGTCCTCTCATGCACTTGTCTTTTGAGGACAACCAGCCTTACTGGGGACTTGAATGAGTTGTAACGATGCTATATTATAGAAAATAACAGATTTGGAACATCCAACTTCTCTTGCTGTGGCTGGGGCTATCACTCACTGAAAATCAATGATATCTGAAAAGTTATGTTACTGTTTAGAGACTGAAACAAAAACCTGTGATCAATTACATGTAGAACACCTGCAAATTCATTAGTGTTCTTTCTCAATTATTGCATTTTAAGTTATGCTGTGCTTCAGAATACTCATGAAACATGTTTAAAAACATCTCTTGTTCTGCTTTTAGTATGATTTCAAATAAGACCATGCAGAAAATGCAGGATTTTTTCTAATTTTGATCTCCACTGTATCTGTATATATGATGTGGTAGAAAACGGAACGTAGGCTCAAAATACCTACAGAGGCTTTACTAAAAAAGCAGCTGAGGTAGACGAAGATTTCACAAAAGTGCTCTGACTAAACATGGACTTGAAAGGTTTGAGAGATAGCGAGGGGGTAGACGGGAAGTCATACTGAGAAAGCACTGATAAACAATATGAAAGGAGGATAAATCAGTGTAAAACATGACACAAGCGCCCAGACACAGGCATGAGGGATTGGTGTGGGCTTATGAAACACAATGCCACTGGTCTATCTGACAGATTATTCACCTCTTTTGTGCTGATATTACTCACTCACTTTCTAGTTTTTTTTCTATCTTTGAAAAATGTACTGAAACACACTCATATAACAGCATAAATTCTCAGTATTTCACAGAAATGAAATGAGTCAAATCTGCACTGTAAAAGCTGTAGCACTAATAGTGTGCTTTTTAATGTCAAAATGAATGAGATCGAATGGCCCTGGGTCAGCAATTACATTTAATGAGTTTCAAATATTAATGGCATGTAATCTGTATGCGCATGAAGCCCTTCGGTAATTTGTTATTATATAAAGGAACTCTGAGTGGCCAGAATTTTATTTAATATCTACATGGATTCCACCTTTTTTTCTACATATGTCACAATGGACTTTTTTCTGAGCAAATTAAATATAAAAGTGAACCCCTCTTTTGAGTTCCTTGTGCACATTTAACTGCCAATTAAATTTATTGCACATTTTTCAATTGAACAAAATGCCTTTGAAGCCTTCTGAACATGAAACGCTTTCATTCTTCATTACCCGTGCATGTGTGTGTGTGTGTGTGTGTGTGTGACCTTCAAGAGCATTTAAGCGCTGAGAAAGGACACACATCACGCATTCCCCATCACACATCATGAGCTCAGAGCTTTTTTTTTATTTTTTTTTATGGAGCCTGTCAAGGAGCAAAGGGGCTTTCATATTTGTGTGTGTGTGTGTGTGCCCGTGCATGTTTGCTGAAAATATTAGCATTCAAACATGAACAAATATTATGTCCAGCATAAATGCCATTTAAGAAACGGATCCAATCTCTTGTGGTTTCTTTGTTTGATTTGCTAATTACTTCTAATTGAAACCTATTATGCCCCTTTTTACAAGATGTAAAATAAGTGTCTGACATCCCTAGAGTGTGTATGTGAAGTTTCAGCTCACAATATCCCCATAAATAATGCTTTATATGTCATTGAACTGCCCATTTTAGGGTTTGATCCAAATTTATCCATTTTGGTGACTGTCACTCTAAATTCAAATGAGATTGTGCTCTTAGCCCTATTTTGAAAAAAAGGGTGGAGCTTAAAATGCCTATTGCTGCGTCCAAATTCGCATACTTATACTACGCCCTAAAAGTATGTACTTTTTTTGTGAAGGAAAAAAATAAACCGTTGAGTTTGTGACAGAAGAGTATGCAAGCTTTGGGACATACTACTTCCTCGTTAACAGATCATTGTGTTGCTTAGTTAAGAGCCCTGTCAATCATCCACATTTCTGTCGTATTTAATTTCCTACCTCATTGGAGAAGCAGCAGCAGGATCATCTCCCATTTGCGAGTCTTTCATGCAGAGAAATCTCCTCAGGTCTTTGGATAATTCTGCATTCAAACGTTAATGTCCAAACACGTCTTTATATAAGTTCAGTGTTGTTGTTGCAGATGAAATATAACCCAGACAAAGCCATTTAGATATTCTCCAGTGGGCTAGATATTAACTAACAGTACAAACATCTTTACCGAAGCCTCTCTGCTTGACGTTTGATCTCGCGTGTTCGTCATGTTTGTAGTTTGTTTACATTTTTCACCTGCGTTTTGTAGTTCTAATCGAATTCACGTCCAACGCGCAATGTACTGTGGGCAATATCAGTGGTTCGAGTATGGACGCTTCTACACTTCACATTTTGACAGGAAATAGTAAACCATCCGGAAATTTTTGGCATAATCTTTTCAACATACTACAATTTGTGGATTGGGATGCAGCACATCTGTGGACGGGGCTTTTCCACTGATGATATGTACAAAGAGAGAATGTCAATCAAATTCTGCAGACGGTTTTTATCAAGTGTCATTATAAATAAATAGATTTAATACATTGTTTACCATTATGGCCCGTTTCCACTGAGTGATACGGTAAGGTACGGTACGCTTTTAAGGCCGTTTCCACTGTCTAAAAGCGTACCGAACCGAACCGTACCTTTCCCACTTTTTATGGCCCGTTTCCATTGAGTGGTACAGTACGGTACGGTACAGGTCGGTACGGGTCACCTTTATCAGGCTTGCGTTTCCACTGCAAAAGGGTACTCTTTTGGTGGGCGTGGTGTACGACAGAAAGTTTGTCGACGTCATTTTCGCTCGAGGAAATGTCTACAGTAAAGCTTTATGGGTCGTTCAAAAATCATACGAGAAGCACTTCTCACAAAACAGATGCTTTATTATACACAAAAACACTGGTGTAAAAATGACATTACTGACTGAACATGATCTGATTATAACTGCAGATCAATGATGCGAAATAGCCTACGGTCCGCGATTATATCAAATAAATAAATAAATGCAGCATATATGAACACATACAGCACCACACAGTCTCCGATGTTACCAAATTACAGAAAAACTACACACAGCAGACATGTATGCCTTATTTAGGTTCAAAAACAATACGAAATAGAGCCCCGTCTGTGCAAACCTCTCATCTGTGTCTTTTATCTTCACCAGTACATGTAGCCTCTCCGTCATTATTCTCTCGTTAGAGAAATGACAACTCTGTCATTCCCAGTTTATAATAGTCCAGGTTAAGAACTTTGTTATTTCAAACATTGACGCGCACGCGATCGCAAGCGACAAAGCGAAAGCACTCGCCCTCGCGCTTATGAGCTCGTAACCCATAACAATCTGCTCTTCTCTCAGCTCTGTGGCTGTTCAAGACGACGACAATGTTTGTTTAAGCTCGGGTCGACCATGGCTCGTTATTATATGCTGATATTATTTCGGAGCATTGCCTCTCGGCTGTGTATTAAACATGGCGGGTCCTTTGTTTTCATTCTGCTTGTTGCGTGAGCAAATGACGTATCTCTGTAAGCCAATGGCGTTCAGCTGCGCGTGTTGCTCCGCCTTACGGCTCGCTTTCTGGGTTTGGTACCCTTTCGAAAGGGTGACCAAAAAGGGGTACGGTACGGTTCGGTTCGGTACGCTTTTAGACAGTGGAAACGGCCTTAAAAGCGTACCGAACCGTACCGTACCACTCAGTGGAAACGGGCCATTTGTCACCCTTTGCAAAGGGTCCCATGCGTACCAAAGCGAGCCGTAAGGCGGAGCTAGACGCGCAGCTGAACGCCATTGGCTTACAGAGATGCGTCATTTGCTCACGCAACAAGCAGAATGAAAACAAAAGACCCGCCATGTTTAATACACAGCCGAGAGACAATGCGAGAGACAATGCGAGCCATGGTCGACCCGAGCTCAAACAAACTTTGTCGTCGTCTTGAACAGCCACCATGCCGAGAGAAGAGCAGATTCTTATGTGTTACGAGCCCATAAGGGCGAGCGCGTGAGGTTTTGCTTGTCTCTTGTGCTCGCGTGCGCGTCAATATTTGAAATAACAAAGTTCTTAACCTGGACTATTATAAACTCGAAATGACGGAATTACTCTCTAACGAGAGAATAATGACGGAGAGGCTACATGTACTGGTGAAGACCAAAAATACAGATGAGAGGTTTGCACAGACGGGGCTCTATTTCGTATTGTTTTTTAACCTAAATAAGGCATACATGTCTGCTGTGTTTTTCTGTAATTTGGTAACATCGGAGACTGTGTGGGGCTGTATGTGTTCATATGTGCTGCATTTATTTATTTATTTGATATAATCGCGGACCGTAGGCTATTTCGCATCATTGATCTGCAGTTATAATCAGATCATGCTCAGTCAGTAATGACATTTTTACACCAGTATTTATGTGTATAATAAAGCATCTGTTTTGTGAGAAGTGCTTCTTGCATGATTTGTGAACGACCCATAAAGCTTTACTGTAGACATTTCCTCGAGCGAAAATGACGTCGACAAACTTTCTGTCGTACACCACGCCCACCAAAAGAGTACCCTTTAGCAGTGGAAACGCAAGCATGATAAAGGTGACCCGTACCGACCCGTACCGTACCGTACTGTACCACTCAGTGGAAAATAAGCTTAGGGTGCAAGTTTGTCATTTGCAATAAAAGCGCACGTGAAGCAATGCGCACACGGTGTACATGCAGCGCACATGTGGTGCAAGTGCATTTTCAGGTACCTAGTTGAAAAACAACTATTCCGGAATGCCGTGAGCGCACTGTCATACTAATCTGCTTCACACTTTATATGGAATATGCACATTTTAGTAATAATGGTAGACTACTTCAGACAAACACAGCGCATTCAAACACTGCAGTGCTTTTTACTCTCCATAAACTTGCATCGGAGCTGCAGCAATGATTTGCCCGCTTGTCATCCACTGAGAAAACGGTTTATGGTCACCTAAATATGCCAGATGCCAGAGGAGCACAAGTCTAAAATGCATTGAAAATGGTGAAAGCAACCACGTGCTCGCACGTTTCACCTATGAGTTTTTAGTTACATCATTGTCACTTCAGGTCAGAATAACACATACAATAATGAGTGCCATGTAACAGCAGTAAGGAGACTATAAATAAAAAAGGATGTGAGGATGTCGCCAGAGTGGCTTTTTGGTTTCTTTTATTGTGCATCCCAGTCACCAGCACCCCATCTGAAAGAAATTTTCAGCATAGGGCTAATAGTCATTCAACTTCACAGTTTGTAATGTTGCAATATGTATTTGAATGATGGTTGGTTCCTTTACTTGAAAGCTCAAATTAGATTATCATAATTTGTTTTGTTTACAGAGTTTGTGGTTTACTGTATCTTATCATTATTATTCACACCTTAAAGTTTGCTTTGATTGTTCAGAGTTTACACTTTACCATTGTACACACTTTGTAACATTTTATTTATCAAGTTTAAAAGTCTCTTTAACACTTATGTTTATTTTATTATGAAGAGATCAGATATTTTGTTTAAATATTTTTGTTTTTGACTATTAAAAATATTTGGCTTAGTTATGGTGGTAAATTAAAATAAAGTGTGTGAAAAAAAAAAAATCCTAATATTCCTAAATTAATTGTTAAAATAGTCAATGATTATCGATACCAAAAGATATGATTTTTTTTTTTTTTTTTTTTTTGCTGTATTGCTCAGCCTTAATAATAGGTCCCCTTTCCACTATTTCTTATGTCTCTGTCCTCACCTACTGTGCCCTTGCTGTCTCTTTCTGTGTTTTTCCATAAGAGTGGGCAGCAGCAGTGAAGTGCCCATCTTGGTGGTAGGCAGTAAGCGGGACCTCCAGAGGCAGCGGTTCACCCAGCGCAGGGCCGTGTCTGTACTTGTAAAGAAGACCTGGAAGTGTGGTTATGTCGAGTGCTCCGCCAAGTACAACTGGCATGTGCTCCTGCTCTTCAAAGAGCTCCTAGGAATAGCCGTGTCCCGAGGACTGCGCCCGAACCACACCTCCATCCGCCTCCAGGGGGCACTGCAGAGGAATCGCTGTACTGTCATGTGACAGATATGTAGCCTTTTATTAACGAATTCTTATTTAGGACCAGTTTGTGTCTCAGATTTAACTGTCTGAAACAAAACAGGTTCTGAAAAGTCAACTTTGCTGTACCACAAGGATGGAACTTTGAGGACAAGCTGTCAATCAAAATGGCTGGAAAACTACCACCTCGGGGCCTCTGTAACTGATGCATTCATCTGAGGGATTACCTTAGGTACTACTGATTTTACTTTTCTCTCTGTTCTTTAAAACATACAAATGGAAACAGATAAACAGATTTTTTTTCATCTCGCCAGATCTTTCATTGGATCTTGGATTGGATTGTGTTTCTTCTTGCTTTTTAAATTCAGATGCTGTGGGTGCATTTGGAACAGCTTTCATACACTTTTTTTTTTAACGAACACGTCTACTGCATTTTAAACTATGGGTGGCACTTCCGGTTTAGGGAACTTTAGATCAAAACAAATTATGGTCACACTTTACAAAAAGGTCTAATTAGTTAATGTATTTACTAACATGAACTAATTATGAACAATAATAATCATAGTTCAGCATTTACTAATGCATTATTAACATCCAAATTCATTGTTGGTAACATTAGTTAATGCACTATGAGTTAATATGAACCAACAATGAATAGCTGTATTTTCATTAACATTAACTAACATGAACAATTACTGTAATAAATGTGTTGTTGAACGTGTTTATGTTAGGAATTGCATTAACTAATTCAATCTTACTGTAAAGTGTTACCCAAATGATTATGTTTGCTTGAATGAGCTGTACATTTTGCATCATGCTCTATTTTTATCCATCAATACCGCGTCATTTTAAAATTCTCTGTTTAAAATAGTCTCCCCTTCTGTTTTGTTTCAAACTAATCCCTATAAACATTGTGTCTACTTGAATATTTCCAGAATATTTTTGTAAATATCCATGTTCTAGTAAGACATGGAAATTCTGATTATCTTGACAAAATGCTACATATTGCTATATTTAATCCCTCCGGTTCTACTCATACTTCTCAGAGCAACATTCAAATCAGCGGTTTTTTTTTTTTTTTTTTTTTTTTTTCCATGGGGTGTGAACATGCTAACAATGATTCTAAACACTCCAGTCTCTAGGATCAGTCACTATAGTGCACTTTATGAGGCCAGAGGAGTGAGCTTTACTCATACAGCTTCGACTGTCTGGCCTTAATTTCATATGGAGTCATATTATTGCTAACACCTCCAGAATACTTATACTGAAAGACTCTGGGGGTATTTATGTTTCTTGACAGCAACTTTATTTGCAAAACCAGAGAATTTTGAATACATGCCATATGAAATGATGGCACACTAGATTGCAACATAGGCTCATTCTGATATTGTATATACATTTCTGGAGATCGCAAATTATGTGGCCAGAAGTACATATGGCTGCATCTCGTCTTTAAAATGAACTTATGACGCCATTCCTTTCGCACTTACCAACTGATTACTTACCTCCATGTGGACGAATTTCCTGCTGTTACTAGGTTTTTTACAGTAGCTCGCCATGTATGTCGGTGGACTTGAGACGCAGAGAGGAGATGACGATGACGACAGGGTTCAAGTCTGGTGAAGAACAATTCCAGAAAGCGGGTAAGACAAAAGATGTAAAAAGATGAAATAAACAAGTAAATAACAGGGTGAGAATGTGGTGAAATCTGAAAACAGATTCAGGTGAGGGCTTTACTTTTTATGGATTGCTTTCTAAAAGTGTCAGTTGGGTTTAGGGAAGTAGGTGAGCAGATCAATCAGTGCTTTTGAAAACACTATTGGTTTGGTTTAGGGAAGGAGGTGGGTCAGTCAATCTTTCAATCAGTCAGTCAGTAAGTCGGTCAATAGCAGCCTCTGCTGGATTTACGTGAGAACAGCATGCGCAAATGGCACTCGTGAGAGAAATTTGAGATCTCAAAAAGCATACACAGCGACCTCTGGTGGATTCACCAAGGCAAAACCGAAGAAAAACAAACGCAGCTCCTGGTACATATTTGGCGCTCTCCAGAAATGTATACAGAGCTACATTTTCAGAGTGAGGCTAATGTAGTCCATTTACCTGCAGTGTTGTTTTCTTTTCTCAGCCTCAATGATATGTAGCACTACACGTTTTTCGTTGCTTCAATCAAGTAACTTATACATCTGCATAGCATTGCCATTATTGCAGAACACGACACAAGAAAATGGCTTCAAACACAGCATACTACAACGTATTGATTGATTATTATTATTGAATATGGTACTTGATGTCACTGTTGGACAGTTCACTTTACTTCAACATTCTTCGAATGCTTGCGAATGTTTGAGGAAAATGGGGATTTTTTTTTGTCCTGTTGGGATTGTTCTAGTGTATGAGTTCCTGTAACTGCATGCAAACCCCCCTGATCTCATTGTCACTGCTTTTGTTAACAGTTATTAATACACTCGCTGGTTAAAGCTGGTGGAAGTTTCCTCGCCCTATGCCCTGTTACATATACTAAACATTCTACCTCCAAGAAATAGATCATTGAAGAAATGAGGCACAAAATAAAGTCTTCCTCTGGCGGGATAGTGAGGTGTTGTGTACATAATTCAGCGAGCATGTACAATCTGGGAGCTACATTGAGAAAGCAAACAGATCCTCTGGGGCTTCCCTAAACCTGAAGATTTCTGCTGAAGCGAGATGCAGAGCAGGCGTACGTGCTTTACTGCAGTGGACCGCAGTCTGTATGCTAGATGACAGCGCAATCCACATCCTCTCTGGAGTATTTCTGAATGCAGAATACATTAAAGTTAAAGTGCTTCAGAGTCTGCAGTGAGATTCAGGGCTAATTTTTTTCTATCCTACTCTGTGTGTAGAGAGAACGAGCAGATGTTTGGCCTATAAGCTTCAAATGGGCTAATATAGAGAGAGTTCATGTCTGTGACACGATTGATTGAATGGCTGTGTGGAAGTGTTGATCCACAGCTAGAGCCGTCACACTTCTGCAGCAACTCTGTCACCTACTGGCTTGTAAGGTAATAAATGGGTGAAGGTTTGAAAAATGAGAGTCCTTAAAGGGGTAGTTCATCCCAAAATAAAAGTTTGCTGCAGGTGACTTTTTATCAGTAGAAGATTAAACAGGATTTTAGCTGAAACTGTGCTGCTTGGTTGTTCTTAAAGTAAAGGCGATACCTATTGGTACCTTTAGAGTCAATAAAAATAAATAAATTTATTTATTTATTAATTAATGGGCTGAACAAAATTAATTCCCACTGCTCTTTACAAAACATTGAGGACTTATAAAATGAAACACTCAGTCTTTGCAATAAACTCCATTATAATTCACAAACTCTACAAACCATTCTGAGTGCTTTTGTGACAGTCTAGAGTCAGAAGCACCTTGCCGTGGCTGTTGACGACAGTAGCTATGTTTCCATCCAAAAATGCTGATTAAATTTATTTGCAAAACTGGAATATTGCATAAAAGATGTGCGAATAAAGGAGCGTTTCCATCCAATGAGTCAAAGGGAACAAAAGAGTAATAAAAACAGAATTTGCTGCAGTAGGAGAAGCTGAGTCAATCTTTTCTTTATTTAATAAATGACTTGCGCCTCAGAGGACAATGCCGACATGCAATAAAGGATGTTCTAGAGGTCATTAATAATATAATGACACTAATACCGAAATGGTTAAGGCGTTTTAGAATGACTAAAACAACATTTCAGATGTCCAATCACACACATTTTTATCATCACATGATCTCTTATAACCAAATCATGTGAATTATTTTTTTAATGAGCATACTGGAATTTCTTCAGTAAAAGTGTTTCCATCGTAGTTTATGTGCGTCTTGTCTTATCGAATAACAAAATGTTATCCTATTCAGTTGTGTTTTTATGCGCATTTTTAAAGTTTATGCGCTGCTTGGCGTTTTCATCTTTTTTTATTGTGCATATCCCACATACACATAAAATTACGGTGATTGGTCTGCTGTGACAAGTGTGGGTGGTGCTGAGAGCCGCGAGCCCTGTTTATAAGTGTCTAGACCCATGAAGGAGCTCCAGATGGATTTTTTTTGTTTTGTGTTTGCCTTATGTTTAAAGTTGTTGCACGTCTGCCGGTTCCTGCCTCTGAATGACCGATTTTTTTTTTTTTTTAGCTACTAGTAGCATTTAGAAAAAACAAAACACCTGTGAAAAAATTTGACACAGAGGAACATAACCTAATGCCAGATAGCGTTTTGAAAGTGTTATTGCAGAGCAACACTAACAACACGCAGATGTATAATGAATGGCTATGCGCAAGACATGCGCCATGGGTCATGCCAATCATGCGACGTAGAGGTATAAACCAGCCTTAGCTCGTAAAATGCCGACAGACATTGACCTTTATTATATAAATCACTCAAAAAGCTCACCAAAAACACTTAATTAATTAAAAATGAAAATAATTTACCTCATATGGTTTTAAACTTTTAAGAGATTCTTTCTTTTGTTGAACACAAATGCCCATTGACTTTCATAGTTGGAAAAAACAGCATGAAAGGTCTCTGTAACCAGAATTTTTTAAAATATCTTTTTTGGATTAAATATAAATAAAGAAAAAAAAATTAGATTAATTTTTGGGTGAACTGTACTTTTAATGCTCTACTGAAGAAAAAAGTCACCTACATTTTACATTGTTTGATGGGGAACTGTCTCTTTAAGAAGCCTCACACCCACATCAAATACTTTCCCATGGCAGAAAAAAATAATCACAGACACAATATTCTCATAGTGTGCATTGGAAAGAAAAAAAATCTCCCTTGTTTCTTTCGAAAGCAGCTCTGACAGCCATCTATGCACATCTTACATGACGAGCTGAAAACTGATGGAACGTTAGCAACTTGTGTCATGCTTCAGACTTCTTTTTAATCATAAAGACTCTGTTTTGTGTTTAATGGAGCTGCATGCTTTAACTGGGAAAACTATTCAGGGGTAAATTGCACTGTTGTACCTAGCCTACATAAATGAGTACAAGCAGATTTCTGTAACAGTACTTTAGCGTTGTTTAGTCTTTTGTATAATGTCAGTGTGGAATTAGCTTAGCATGGTGTTTAAGTGTAACTGATGGGGAAACGGTCAGGCTAGTGTTAAGAAACGGCAGAGGTGGGCTCATATGTTTGCATGCCACACAGTGTTAAGTGCCATGGTTGTGGACCGAGGACTAGAAAACATGTAGCAGATGTCATGTTCTTGTGGAATGTGTCCTGTGCTAGTAATGTTAAAGGCATTAATAGACCGAACATTAAGACTTGATGAATATGGATTCTCTTGGTAGGACTGTTTGATATTTTTGTCAATGTTTTAGATTTAAAAGGGCTACCTGCTTTTTCTAAAATGAAAACAGATGTTTTTTCTTTTCTTTTAGTAGTTGTAATGTTTCATCAATGAAAAATTAATAAACCGTTTCGAACTACGTCTCAGCATTCTCCTCTTATGTTGAATATTTTATACATCACTTGTGTCTCAAGCCAAACGCTCATGCCACATTTGAAGCTCTGTGGTGCCATCAACTGGCGAGAAATTGTTACATCATTTAAAAACAAAAACATTGTAAGATTGGTGTGAAACATGGAATAGCAGTTACAAAAGGATTTTCAGCTAATTTAAACACTTAAAGTAATAGTTTATACAAAAATTATTATTTACTGTTAATTTATTCAACTTTTAATTCACAAAAAGCATATATACGTAGGAAACATGATGATAACCTTAAACCACAGCATCAGCAAATGGTCTTGAGTGCTGGGAGCATGCACTATGAGGCCCGAATGCCCTAGTGTACATAAGAGTACAGAGTATGAGCAAAAGTGGTCATTCTCAACCATTTAAACGTAATGTCAGTACATTTTCAATCTATTTTGCTGTTCTTTTTTTAAGGGTTGAGAGAGTAGGTGACTCTGAGTGTACACTGTATAGTGAATAATTTGAAACACTGTGTGACTTGGTGCTACCTACTGGGAAACATTATCCCTTAACTGAAAATGTATTTCTGGCAGTTTCAGGCTTGAAATAATGTGGACATTCCTTAACAGATAAAAATACCATATTTGTGACAAGCCTATTCTCATGATTTTACAGTGTGTATTATTCATTCATTCATTCATTTTCTTGTCGGCTTAGTCCCTTTATTAATCCAGGGTCGCCACAGCGGAATCAACCGCCAACTTATCCAGCATATTTTTACGCAGCGGATGCCCTTCCAGCCGCAACCCATCTCTGGGAAACACATCCACACACACACACTATACGGACAATTTAGCCTACCCAATTCACCTGTACCACATGTCTTTGGACTTGTGGGGGAGCACCCGGAGGAAACCCACGCAACCACGGGGAGAACATGCAAACTCCACACAGAAATGCCAACTGGCCCAGCCGGGGATCGAACCAGCGACCTTCTTGCTGTGAGGCGAACGTGCTAACCACTAGGCCACCGTGGCGCCCCAGTGTGTATTATTATAATTTTTATTTACATAAAATATGAATTATTGTTTTGAGGGTACTTATGTAATAATGACCATTTAACTTTTAAAAAAGGACTGGCGCTGTTGGGATTAAATGTAATGATCAAAGTTTACAATAAAGTTCCATTAGTTAATATAAGTTAACTTACAAACTAACAAACAAGAACATTTATTACAGCAGGCTAGTTATTCTTTTGTTAACGTTATAGTAAAGGTGGTCATTGTTAACTCACAGTGGATTCACTAATGGTAACAAGCTAAATTTTAGAATTTGATAATGCATTAGTAAATGTTGGACTATGATTTATAATAGCTGTACATGTTTGTCCATCCTTAGTTCAAGTTAGTAAATAAAACAAATGAAACCTGTAAAGTGTGACCATGACTATTGTTCAGACTGATGGTGTCACTTCTTAAGAGCAAAACGTCTCACCAGAAGCCACATTCATTTTTTTGACACTCAGCTACCAGTAGCCATTGACTTATTTTTCTCTTTGACTTTTCAGCAAACTTGACTTGACACGACTTTTCAGCAAAATAAATAAATAAACATATTTAAAGTTCTGCTAAAACAGTAAACCAACTTCATATTGTAAAACCAGCGAATGAATTAACCCAAAAATGAAAATTCTGTCATCATCTACATGGAGTTAAATTGTAAAAAAGCATCAGCGGCAGAACCACGTCTCACATTGTCTCCTTAACCAATCACCTACTCCCTAAAACTTATTTAAGGAAGATCAGCCTGCTAGCACTGTTCTTCTTGTTCTTTCGAACCCACCCTCTCCCTTCCTTCATTTCCACGCTTCCCAATCACATTCCTATAACCCTCTTATAGGGTGAATCGGAGGTCCAATCACTCTACCAAAATATTACAGAGACTGTACCCCCACTCTATGTCTCTGGGCATCTTCGTAGGAAGCCTGATCAACCTAGGCTACCTGGTCACTGTTTATCGTCTTACTTCCCTTCCCCTTCATCCCGCCATTCTCTTACCATCTCTTTCGTCCCTTCAATAAAGGCTTGCTCAAAGTGTGGCATGGTTAATGCTGGCGAATCACCCTTGTTCCAAACCTGTTTGACTTCCTTTCTTCTGTAAAACACAAAAGAAGATATTTTGAAGTAAGCTGGAAACCTGTAACCATTGACTTTCACAGTACTTGTTTTTCCAACTGAAACCAATGGTTACAGACAGTTTTCAGCTTTCTTCAAAATATCTCCTTTTGTGTTTTTGTTCAACAGAATTAAAAATATATATATAAAGGGTTGAAACCACTTTTCATTTTGGGTGAACTATCCCTTTAAAATCTCAAATGTTGTTGAGCAAACTACCACTTTAAGTATAAGTAAATGTAAATAAAACTAATCATAGACAAAGGAGTCTATTACATTAAGTCCTATAAATACACCTAATTAGTTGAACACATGTTTTGTATAACTCCACAGGCCTACTGCACGAGTACTATAATGTGACGGACTGTACGGTGATTTCTGCTGTGGCGCCAGTGGTCGTCGCTCCAGCTCTCTCTCTCCCTCTCTCTCTCTCTCTCTCTCGCTGCTCTTCATCTCTCTGTGATCAACGGGGGAGAGAGAAAGTGCGCTGTTTCCCTCTATCTCTATCTCTCTGCCCCAGACCCTCCTCTTCAGCAGCCCGTCCATCTCAGCGCATCGGCGGCGAGTATATGGGGAGAGTGGCCGCTCCCTGCAACAACGGCCCCGGCAGGATCGTGTCCTTTCTCACCGCAGTCCCGTGTTTATCCTGCAAACAGCAGCAGCAGCGGCGGCAGCACCATCAGTCTGCGGCAGTGGAGCGGGGCAGGAGGAGGATGAGCGAGCAGGGCAAGAGTGCCGCGTCCACGCCGGCGAGCGGGACACCAGCCCCTGGCTCGGACACCTACAAAGGCTGGCTCTTTAAATGGACTAACTACATCAAGGGTTACCAGCGCAGATGGTTCGTGCTCAGCAATGGACTTCTGTCCTATTACAGGTAACGGTAAAACACGCGCGCGATCTTAATGTGTTAATGTCACTCGTTTATTTCGAGAATGTAATCTGTGAATATACAGTGGGCTGTATTGGGCAATGTTAGTATGATTTTCTGTGGACGAATAGTTTAAACATCTGTCAAGTCAATACAGGTCATGAGAGCTGTCAAACACACATGCGGACACTTACAGTGCACAACATGAGTGTGGACAGATGCGAATCCTTCTTTGCCTCACTTTACCAGCAGGTGTTTCTTTCAAACCACGTTTTTCAAATGTCATTATGAGCGGATAAGTGCATGTCTTACTCATTAACTGTTAGCGTTGTTTTTATTAGCGCGTGAGCTAGCGCTCGTGCTAACGTCAACTGATATTGTCATACATCAACGATACACTGTGACGCTTATGAGAGAGTCGTTTCACTTTAATATCTGACAGGCGGCTTTTGCGTGTGTATGTGGGCGTGTCTTACAAATTTAGTTCTAATCATATTTCTGGCTCGTTTTTATGGCGAACTTGGTCACCATTAATTGATACCCGGT
The DNA here is from genome assembly GCA_903798035.1 of Danio albolineatus. Lineage (NCBI taxonomy): Eukaryota > Metazoa > Chordata > Actinopteri > Cypriniformes > Danionidae > Danio > Danio albolineatus. The sequence continues at coordinate 98,470 of CAIGQQ010032424.1, forward strand.
CAGTTTTCAGCCGCTGGCCAGCCACAGATGTGTTAGCCAGCGTTAGCTTTAGCCAGCGTACACGCAACAATCCAGAACATCCCTTGTTGTAAACATTCATCATGGCACGCAGTTTTCCTCAAAACATAACAGAACAAATTTGGCATTTGATTTCAGCCTCCTTTAAAAATGCACAAAATTGAAGTGACAGTGTCTTAAAACTCGCTTTTAGTGAATCATATTAACATAACATAATATATAAACACATTTGTAGCAAAATTACACTCAGATCTTTTTCCTTTTTGTGACAGCATCTCAAATGACGGGTTGAGATACCTGATGATGTGAAGCCTATGTGTATGCAGTGATACAGTATCTGTTTAAAATTTAAACCTTCTTCACATGTGTCACCTGTGAGCTCTGTCAGTAACACCTGTTGTTCAGTGGTATTCATGTTTCATCTCTCCCCATGTGTCAGGAAGACAGGTAGATCAGATGATGTGACCATCGCAAACAATTGCTTTGTTACAGTTTTCAGGTCCCATGTTGGAAGTATTTAATGATCTAGCCGAGCAGAAATATTGCTCAGTGAAATGTGCAAGTGATTGCTCATTAGGTGGCTTGGTTGATGATAATTATCCAGAAATAAATATTAGAATATCTGAGCTGTACTGATTAGAAGTGTCCTATTGGTGGTGATTCTGCAGTTTCTGAGATGTTGCATAATGGTGACCTTGAGATTACTGAACTTTCTGGCAGACTGCATAGCTGCATATCAAGCATGTTGAAAACATTGCACACTTACATTGTTTCCAGCGAGTCTGTGTTGGAATTTCTCATGGTAGAAAGAGGGGGAAATGGACCTCCTGGAATTAGTGTTGGAGAAATGTAATGCACATTATCACAACTGTACAACAGAAATGTAATCTCACTTTACAGTTCTTGCATTACAAAAGAAGGATGTTCATTGGTGTTTGCTGGACCAACGCAAAAATAGTTAAAAAAAAAGTGTTTTAAAGCAGAATGAATTTTAATGAAACTATTGGTTGTCAGATTGTATTGTACAGTTTAGTATACCGAAGAAGCGTTTGACAGATGGTTTTCCAAAAGTGACCGTGCTTTCCCAAAGTATTTTAAGTTCATGAAGTATATGATGACTTCAAGTTCAGCTATAATGTGCTCCGATTTTTTTAATAGCATTTAAGTAATTTAATCTGAAATATATTGAAAGAAGTAAAGCATAATAATTACGCCTGAATTAAAAGTGATGTAAATTATTCACTCCTATCACTTATTTATACATGGGATAAATGTGAAGCAAACCATAAATGTTGAATAGACTTGCTTTCTGCTCTTTGATCACTATACATTATGTGATACTAAACCAGAAAGCATGTATGTCAATAATAAGTCTACTTTCATCTGTTTCTTTATGTAACACAGAATTTAATAGCACAAGTGAAAATGTATAATTTTTATCATCTTCAGTTCAGTTTTACAGTAGTGTCGAAAAGGAGTGTCTAGAGTGTTTGATTTGCTCACAATCAGCTGTTATTTACCATTAAACATGAATGAAAGGTTTTTAAAACTGTTATATTGGGAAAATGAAAGTTACAGCTATTAACTGACAAAATCCTTTAGCAAAAAGCAAAGTGATTATCACAGATACCTGTTTATGTACTATTTTAATATGTAACGATGCATAGAAAAAACAAAAAGTTTACTGGGGAAAAGTATTAATTGACAATAATCAGATATAATCAGTTATATTAACAGGGTGTCCGAAGGGGCTTAAAAATTCCTAAAATGTCTTAAATTTCAAAAGCAAAATTTTAGGCCTTAAAAAGTCTTAGATTCACTGAAATATTGTGTTATATTGTGTTGTAGGTCTTATATAATTTTAAACAGGTCTTAATTATATATATGTTTTTGTTTTTTTTTTATTGCAAAGAGATACAATTCAAACAACTGTGGCTAAAATGTTTACAGAAAATTCTTCAAATGAAATTCCCTAATGAGGAAAGTACCACAAAACTTGATCTTGATCTTGACATGATCTTCCATTAATACAAAAACTAAATACAGAAGTAACTGGTCCTTTAGAAAAAAAAATCCTTAGCGTGTAGCCCTGTGTAAGTCTAAAATTTAATTTATAATGGTCTTAAAAGTGTCTTCATTCATTCATTCATTTTCTTTTCGGCTTAGTCCCTTTATTAATCCGGGGTCGCCACAGCGGAATGAACCGCCAACTTATCCGGCATTTGTTTTACGCAGCGGATGCCCTTCCAGCCACAACCCATCTCTGGGAAACACATCCATACATTCTCATTCGCACACATACACTATGGACAATTTAGCTTACCCAATTCACCTGTACCGCATGTCTTTGGACTTGTGGGGGAAACCGGAGCACCCGGAGGAAACCCACGCAACCACGGGGAGAACATGCAAACTCCACACAGAAATGCCAACTGGCCCAACCAGCGACCTTCTTGCTGTGAGGCGAACGTGCTACTCACGCGCCACCGTGGCGCCTTAAAAGTGTCTTAAAAGTCTTAAATTTGACTTGAAGAAACCTGCAGAAAACCTGATTAAAATGTCATTGATCATTTTGTCCTTGAATTATCTCAAATTAAATAACTGAAACATCATCCACATATAAATACACTCAAACACAACGAAGCAATGTGCTTAGAACATTTGCGTTAACATAACATCCTTATGCTTTAATAAAGGGCAAATATATGCAGAATGCCACTAGTTATTTGTTTATTGTTGATGATATAAGTCTTTTGTTTTATTTAGGCTGTTTCGCATTGTTTCCAGCTCAGACTGACTCAGAGCAAGGGGTTTCCAGGCTCTTGAAGGCAGCAACTTGGTTTACTCCTGCAGTATTTAATCTTTATAATTGTCAGTAAATGCGGCAAGTCTTACTGAAGACGTTCAGGAAGTGTATTTGAGAGCCTTCGTCTTGTCAGAAGTGTATTGTGCACCAACGGTCATCTGGAACAAATGCTTATCAGATGGTCATGAGGGTCATCGTGATAGCGTCAAGGAGTAAATCTGTAGTCAAGCGGCTAATGAAATAAGGCCAAAGGCTCTTGTAAAAGCACTGAAGCAATGTCCGTCAGTCCATATCTCCACCGGGCAGCCCTTCACAGTGTGGCCCACAGGGTTTCCTTCCACCAACCCTGGAGAGTCTGAAGGGGAAAGCGACACTCTGCTGACTCTGAAAGAGAAGAAGCATGTGTCTTGCCTCCCCTCTATTAATAGTCTATTATGGTGGAAGGTGATTGCAGTGGTGTAAAGCTAGATCTGCTTGTCATCAGAGAGTTTGGCAGTAGTTCACGGGTAGGCAAACACAATGGAGTGTCTGGATAACGTGCTGCGCTCATGTCTGCCAAATCAACCTGCCAAATCGGGGAGCTGAAGAGAGCAACAGAAAATGTGTGAATACGTTTCAGTGCTAGTGTATAGTCATTATGAAGGGTTTGACAATTCCTTTGAATGAAATAACTC
>CAIGQQ010032456.1:8797-23563 GCA_903798035.1 Danio albolineatus
ATGTATAATGTATAAAGTCCCTATCAGCATACTGGGGCATTAGGACCCATACAGACTATAGGTTGAGTGCCCCCTGCTGGCCTCACTAACACCACTTTCGAGAACAACCTAGCTTTCCCATGCCATCTTCCATCCAGGTACTCGCTTAGATAGAACTTTAGTCTTGGATGAAATGCGCGGGGTGTTGTAAATATGGCCGCCGAGTGAACAGACTTACCTTGAAAGGGATTTTGGTTCTATCAACAGGCCGAACTGAAGCATAGAAGCTCTTACATACACAGCTTTCAAACAAGGCAAAAGAAAGAGAGAAATGGTGATTGGTATAACAGGATGCAAACGTCCAGAAGTAGAAATGCTTGACGATAATACCTCTGCTACCTATTTATTTCTGGATATCAGTTCCTAAACTTATCTTATCTTATACGAATAGTTAATTATAGTCGAATAGTTCGGACTGCTGAGCGAATCATTGGTACAACCCTCCCTACTCTCCAAGAACTGTACTTTTCCAGAGCGAGCGGAAAGGCTGCCAAAATCACACTGAACCCCTCACATCCAGCACACTGCCTCTTTGAACTGTTACCTTCTGGTCGACGCTACAGAGCACTGCGCACAGAAACAGTGTCTTCCCACAGGCAATCCATCTCATGAACACTTGATGATAATAATCGTGGAACCAACATCACTACTTGCAACAACCTTTTTACACACACATACACTTATTTAACAACACACTTTACATGCCAATTTGCACATAACAGCTGCACATATAATGTATATAGTAATATACCTATATATATATATATAGTAACACCACCTATATATATAGTAACACCACACACAGAGCAACACGAGGGGCAGCCAGAGAAGATTGCATTGTCCCACTCCGGAAAAGTGCCTTTGGTCAGGGTGCCTTTTCAGTTACAGCTGCACAGGAGTGGAACTCTGTCCCTGGCAGCATCAGAGACATAACCTCTTACAGTACATTCAAAAAACATTTAAAAATCTGGTTTATAGAGCATCAGAGGTGTCATCATGCCTAGCTTGAACTGACCCAGCATGTTATCTCTTGTGCCTGCCATCTTATTGATTTGTTTAAATGTGTTTTAACTATTCTTATCTTTAGTACATATTGTTGGTGTTTTTGGTTTAATTTGTACATTTACATTATTTATTAAGGTTCACTTTGTCTATTTTAGCGCTTCTTAACTATGCTTGTTTGATTGTGTAATTTTGGATTGTTTTTTTAGGTTGACAATTTTAACATCTGTCCAGGGACAACAGATGAAAAATAGCCTTCTGGCTAATTCTGGTGCATTTGCAGAAATGCTTATTAATGTACACTGTCCCTGCCAAATAAACAAATAAACTAAACTAAACTAAACTAAACCTGTACATACACTTGTCCATTTGTATATTTGCATTTAACACTTATTTCTATTTTTAAAATAGATTTATTATCTGTTTTTTAGCCCGTCTCTGTAATTCTGTTGCACTGTAGAAGCTCTGTCACCAAAACAAATTCCTCGTATGTGTGAACATACCTGGCAATAAAGTTCTTTCCTTTCCTTTCCTTTCCTTTCCTTTCCTTTCCTTTTATTTTCGCCGGCAAGGGGTGCTCAACTTGTGGTCTGTGTGGGTCCTAACACCCCAGTGTAGTGAAGGGGACTCTATACTGCTCAGTGAGCGCCGTCTTTCGAATGAGACGTTAAAGACTCTGTGGTCTTTAAAAATCCCAGGATGTTCTTCGAACAGAAGTAGGGGTTTAACCCCTGGCATCCTGGCTAGATCTACCCATTAGCCTCTGTCCATCATGGCCTCCTAACCATCCCCATATCATAATATGGCTGCCATCGCGCCATCCAGGTAGGTCCTGCACACTGGTGGCAGATGATGCAACCCTACTGATCATAAACTACTCATCACATTAATTGGTCATGTTTAATATTAACTCGGAATTGTGAAACCCTGGAAACTGGGAATTAATGCTGTCTGTTGCTATACCTGGCCCCTCAATCTCCAGTTGGCACTTTCTGCCAACACAGTCCCAGTAGATGTCAAACATAAGGACTCTTTGGGTAAGCATGCAGTTTATCTTCTGTCTTAATGCATAATGAAGATACCACCATGTTGGTACAGAGATTAAAAGACAGAGGCAAAACCAGTCAGACTGGCTTTAATGGAAACACACCTTGGCGGCACGGCTCAAATAACCTCCATGCAAAATTATTGAGGCAGTCAAGCACATTTACATGTATTAAGGCAATTTGAATGAGGTTAGTGCATTTGAACAAGCAGATGTGCACTTGCATCTCCCTATAAAGATTCAGCTACTGCAGATGCGACCCTGGTTTGGTCTCCAGTTTCATTCGCCAAAGAGCCAGCGCGACGATGAATAAAACATTGAATCTATTAAAAAATTAATCACCCCTACCTGCGGCATAATTATGGCACAATACGTTCCTCAAGAGAGGAGAATGAAGTTGTAACGAAGATGCATTGTGTTGTGTAATACTGCTTATTCGGTGTGTCATGAAATATTTAGCTAGTGTACACATCCCTAAACAAAGCCATGTAAGCTGAACACGCAACTTGGATCGTGTTCTCAGTCGCAGTGGCAGGCGGCTGGATCGTTCCTGTTTTGCAGTATTTTCATAGTCCCGTCACATGCCTTATCAAATATTAAACTCACAAGACGGAACTCATATTTAGATTCTTTTATTACATTTCAGAGTCCATAAAGATGAAAAAAATTGCCTTATATTGTATATATGTAAAATAAAAAGGCATTGTTGGTGTGGGTTTCCTCCAGGTGCTCCAGTTTCCCCCACAGTCCATGCTATAGGGTAAACTAAAATTGTCCGTAGTGTATGAGTGTGTGTGTGTGAATGAGTGTGTATGACTGTTTCCCAGTACTAGGTTGTAGCAGGAAGGGCATCTGCTGTGTAAAACATATACTAGAATAGTTGGTGGTTCATTCCGATGTGGCAACCTGTGAAATTGAGAATAGGCCGAAGGAAAATGAATCTTTCTATACCTAACAGAAGCCAGTTCCTGAATGATATCATTCTCCAGGAAGTGACATATGGTGGAGATGAATGCTGTTCTGTGGTGTTTCTTATCTGTCTCACTTTACTCCATTCTGTTGCATAACATGGAAATATTTTCGTTAAACCTACAGTGGACAAGTCCCATACAAGGGCTGTGTTAATGAAACATTTGAATGTATTAGGCTACTCATTTTTTTAATTCCCAATGCGTGAACAGCTTTACAAACAGCGTTTGGACATAGCTAGCACAAGTAGCTTAGCTATTAGCGTAGCTTGACAGTAGTTCAGCTGTTTATGAAACAATGACTAGGTTGACATGGACATCAGTAATCAAATTATTTGCCATAATCTGATTAAGACAAAGGCGCCATGGTGGCCTAGTGGTTAGCACGTTCGCCTCACAGCAAGAAGGTCGCTGGTTCGAGCCTCGTCTGGGTCAGTTGGCATTTCTGTGTGGAGTTTGCATGTTCTCCCCGTGGTTGCGTGGGTTTCCTCCGGGTGCTCCGGTTTCCCCCACAAGTCCAAAGACATGTGGTATAGGTGAATTGGGTAAGCTAAATTGTTCGTAGTGTATGAGTGTGAATGTGTGTGTATGGATGTTTCCCAGAGATGGGTTGCGGCTGGAAGGGCATCTGCTGTGTAAAAAATATGCTGGATAAGTTGGCGGTTGATTCCGCTGTGGCGACCCCGGATTAATAAAGGGACTAAGCCGACAAGAAAATGAATGAATGAATGATTAAGACAATAATATGATTAAGGTGTTTACATGAGTTGCTTTTTGAATGTTCCTTACGTGATCCCATTTTATAGCACATAGTTCGATTAACGCCATTGCGTCACCCATATCCACATTTCCTCTGGAGTTTCATGTAATTTCGGGTGTTTCATATTTAATTTTTTGACTTTACAGTTTTTCTCGGTCGCATTGGTAGGCTACATTTCTCAGATCAGAATTGAAATTTTGCAAACCAGTAAGTACATTTCTTAAACCAACATGTACAAATAGCAAAACACCATGGATTACCTGCAAAAGCCAGTCCCTTGCTCAAAATCCTTAGTTCTTATCTCTCAAAACTAAATTTCTGTGTCAATATGTGTCAGTGCCATCAGAATTAAAAGTCTGTGTGTCATTGTGTATGGATAAGACAGTCAAATTACATAGTCATGTTGTCAATATAAGTGTACTCTGAAGGGGTTCTGATATAAAATATAGTGCTCTTTGTACTGTAATTTGTTCAACAAAGGAATCCAGAAAAAGAAAAGTCCTCGTCTGATTTTACCCCGTTTTCAGATCTTACCGCATTCTCACCCTGTTATTTACTAGTTTATTTTAGTTTTTGGATTTTGTTTTTGTCTTACCCGCTTTCTGGAACCTTTCCTTACCAGATTTGAACCCTGTCATCATCATACCTGTCAACATTGGGATGTGAAAATAAGGGATCCCTTATTCTGAACAAAAAAAATGTTCAGAAAATTAACATTAATAAAGTCAATCAAATCTCATTAGCCCTTTTCTTCACCGTATAACTGACACATTCTGAATAAAAAGCAACAAATGAATCTAATTTATTATGATTTTTCACTTGATTACATTAAATAACAGAGGTGTCACTTTTTAAACACATTATGATAACGTTATTCGATTGCTTTCCTAATTTTTATGCTCATTTAGGACAAATTAGTTTTGTTTGGAAAAAAAACCCCACCAAGATCAACATCTTTAGCTGTTATTATTATTAATTATGTGTATATGTCTGTTCAAACACGCACCCAAAACCCAGTATCCACTTTCGCTACGCTTCAAATCGTGTGTACAGAATCTGTTTGGGAAACAACGACTATTTATCACTATGGAGCGCGTCAGCTGACAGTCACGCACCGCTATATGACTGTTTTGAGAATTGCATAGGAGGAGCGACTGCCCCTGTAATGAAAAGGAAAGGGAGTCCCGCCGTTTTAATGTTTATTTCAAAGTGTTTCATGCCTAAATAAACCGAAAGCACAGAACGGACTCACATTTAAGACCAAGGGGCGGCCCCTGGTGGTTCGGCGGTATAGTTGCATATAGGGAGGATCAGCTCTTTAATGTTTATTGCCTCCCTTCAGAGAAAGACTGAAAATACGGGAGAAACACAGAAAAATACCTTTACGGGACGATAGCGGGATCAATACCTGGGAAAAACGGGAGGGTTGACAGGTATGGTCATCATGGTCAACTCCTCTCTGTGTCTCAAGTCCACCGATGTACATGTGTACGATGTACAAACTGGTAACAGCGAGAAAGCCGTCCACACAGAGGTAAGCAGTCAGCTGGTAAGCGTGAAAAGGAATGGGGTCATACCTCCCCATAGAGTTCATTTTTAAAATAAAATGCAGCCATACGTACTTCTGGCTACATAATTTGTGATCTCCAGAAACATATATGGGGCTACGTTTTTAGAATGAGCCTATGTTGGAAACCTGTGTATGTGTAATAAAAATGTAATTCTTCATGGCTGATAAGTCTGATCTTGGGCTAAGTTTGGACCAAATCCAAAACTGACAAAATAAAAACAATTTTTCAACGTAGTATTTTGGGCTATATTCAGACCAAATCCAACGGACCAAATACAGACCAATTTTCGACATCCATTTTTGGGCTAAATGAAGTCCACGATGGGCTGATTTGATTTAGTCCAAAAAATGACATCAAAATGATGTCTCATGCTGGATGGGAAGGTTTGACATCATAACTGTATTGTACTGTGTACCATTGTCATAATTGTACCAAATATTTTTGTTAAAGAGTTCATCAATGATAAAAACTCAATGTATTTAAGCTTCAACGTAACTAGATTGTCACTTAACAGAAATAATGTCCAGTATAGATTATGAAGTCATGGTGTAGTGAAAAAAAAATTAATATTGTGTATGATTCTCATACCTGTAGCTTGGAGGACTGCATCCATACATCTCTGCAATGACTCAAATAACTTATTAATGAAGTCATCTGGAATGGCAAAGAAAGCGTTCTTCCAGGACTCCCAGAGTTCATCAAGATTATTAGGATTCATCTTCAATGCCTCCTCCTTCATCTTACTCCAGACATGCTCAATAATGTTCATGTTTGATGACTGGGCTGGCCAAACCTGGAGCACCTTGACCTTCTTTGCTTTCAGTAGCTTTGATGCGGAGGCTAAAGTATGAGAAGGAGCGCTATCCTGCTGAAGAATTTGCCCTCTCCTGTGGTTTGTAATGTAACGGGCAGCACAAATGTCTTGATATCTCAGGCTGTTGATGTTGCCATCCACTCTGCAGATCTCTCGCACGCCTCCATACTGAATGTAACCCCAAACCATGACTTTACCTTCACCAAACTTGACTGATTTCTGTGAGAATCTTGGGTCCATGTGGGTTCCAATAGGTCTTCTGCAGTATTGGTGATGATTGGGATGCAGTTCAGCAGATGATTGATCAGAAAAATCTACCTTCTTCTACTTTTCCAAATGACCAACTAGAAGTCAAGTTATTATTTGTTGATTTTACAACTGGGATCGACAACAAGACTTTTGTCAGGTAGTGTACTTTACACCTTAAACTCACAATCTGTATATCCTGCATTTTGAGTTCTGATGCACTATAAACAGATCTCGCATGGCCGTCTGCTTCAAAAAAAGCTCTTTAACTCTTCTTTAAAACCAATCCCATTTTCAAATTAAGAGTCCCACATACGAACACAAACGAATACAAGTTTAGATAAACTTAAAAAATAAGCGGGAAATATAATTGTTGTAATCTCACTAGGAAACTTTTATTATTCAGCTAGCCTAGATATATACAGATTTTCATTGTATGGCACCTTAAATAACAGGACTGATCTATATGTATGTAAATAGAAAGGAATCTTGAGCTAAAATGGCTCCACTGCATAGAAAATTGGCTATGCGCATACTCCAAAAATCTCTAGGTATTCTGTATAGTCAATACATTCATTCACCCACACCTGAATGTAGGCTGTTAAAGACTATATGTTTTCCTAATATCATTCTATAAGCGCACAACATGATTGATCAGTGTGGCTTTCTCCGCGCTGAGCCAAAGCTTGTGCATATTGCTCACCATCTATTTGTTCTTGCTGGACTCCCTGAGGGATAAAATCCTAATTAAGCTGAAGGGGCAGAGCAGTCAGTAGCACATCAGCCCTGCTTGTGGGAAGGAATGCGGCTAGGCGGGGATTCACGTCATAAAGGCTTTTGCGATTTCATTAGTCCTTTGGGTCATGAAAGGAATAAATTATAGACAAGCAGCTGAGCATATGTATGCCCGTGGGTGTGTGCGAATATGTGCATTGACTGACAATTTGCATTTATGCGTTGTCATGCGATTATGAAGATAATTCACCTCAGAAAATGCCTAAATGTCACCCAGACCTGAATGAATTTGCGTATTTTACTGTACGCCTTGATATAATTTCTTCTGAGAAACACTGAAGAAGAATGTCTAAAGCTGGAAGCTACCCACATAGCAAAATTTCTCTGGCCCACGCAATCAGCTTTTACTTGGCCCACATGCCACATTAAATTAAGGTACATGACTGGAGCAAGTCTGGCTTCCAGGAAAGGGCCAAACATCGACCATATCTGGCCCAGGTCTCAGCCAAGTTAATAACCCATAACTGGGCCTGAGCTGGGCCAGATATGGCACATGAATAGCCATTGTCTGGAAGCCGGACTTGGTACGGTCATGTACCGTAATTCCCTGCAGCATGTGGGCCAAGTAAAAGCTGATTGTGTGGGCCAGAGCTGTGTGCGTTAAATTTAGTTGGAACATACAGAAAATAATAGATTAATAATTCAAATAATTAAATCTTGATTGTTTTCTTGATTCAAATGGAGGCATTAGAGGAATCAAACAGGATAACAGAAATGACTGTGTATTGAGATATTTCTTTCCTCGAAAAAATATTTTAAGAGTGCTTTCACACCTAGACTTTTGATTTAGAACCCCAGTTAGCGCGGTTTGTTTGGCATATGTAAATCCAGCAACCGCGCTCGGATCCACACCAAATCAATCGGCCCGAGAATGCCTGAATGAGGTGGTCTCGGCTCGATTGAAACGAACTCTGGAGCCGAACGATTGTAGTAAGAAAACAAAATGATCATTCATTCATTCATTCATTTTCTTTTCGGCTTAGTCCCTTTATTAATCCGGGGTCGCCACAGCGGAATGAACCGCCAACTTATCCGGCATTTGTTTTACGCAGCGGATGCCCTTCCAGCCACAACCCATCTCTGGGAAACACATCCATACATACACATTCACACACATACACTATGGACAATTTAGCTTACCCAATTCACCTGTACCGCATGTCTTTGGACTGTGGGGGAAACCGGAGCACCCGGAGGAAACCCACGCAACCACGGGGAGAACATGCAAACTCCACACAGAAATGCCAACTGGCCCAGCCGGGGATCGAACCAGCGACCTTCTTGCTGTGAGGCGAACGTGCTAACCACTCGGCCACCGTGGCGCCCCAAAATGATCAAAACCGGGCTATATCACCAAGTCACCATTTGATTACACTCCCACAGCTGATGCTGTTCATGAGCTGATTACATGGTCTATTATATCAGAACACAAGCACACAGTCGTTGTTTAGTCTTGAAACTGTATAGTGAGCATTTACAACACATTTTCCTTGCCCTGCCTTCCTTGTTTTTGAACCTTGCTTTTTTTTATTTGTTTACGTTGACTGCTGCTTGCCTGTAATTAGTGGTGGGAAAGCGAGGCTTCATGAAACAGTCGAAGCAAATGTATCGAAGCTTCGAAACGTTTCGAAACCCCACTCTATGGTGACATGTAGTGGTCATTTTCTATGAATTGCGCTGGAACAGCTTCAGCAAAGAACCAGTTGAGCAAATTAAGGTGTTAGACCCCACTTTGTAAGGTCAAATCTTCAAGCGATTTAGGCCCAGTTTACACTAGCGCGTTTTAGTTTTAAAACGGCGTTTTAGCATGAAAACGATGCGCGTCCACACTAACGTTTCACCCAGCGTCTTAACAGATCTCCGTCTTCACTACACCACCAGAAACGTATATCACGTGACCATTCGCGCATTCTGGGCATGCGCGTTCAAGTACAAACAGGAAGCACGTGTCTCGCTCGGCATTTGGTTATTGTTAGTCAACAAACGCTGGTTGAACGATGAACGCGATGGTAAAGAAAGCAAGAGAGGTCTTTTTGAGGACAGACGACGAGGTCGAGTTGTTACTTAAAGTAACAAATGAATATAAAACATCCATGGCTATCGAAAATACGGTGTTTACAGTGAAGGCTGGTCAGCCGTCTGCCGGTGGCGTTATAGCCACGTGCGCTTGATGAATAAGGGAAGGATACGCAATGACCCAAAGCCCCAATCATGTAGCGGATCTCAGCAGCCACGCCTCTGTTTTCAAATGTGTCTGTTTTCCCACGTCCACACTGAGACGGAGCAGCAGCATTTTAGAATGAAAACGGCCTCTCCAGCATTTCTAAAATGTCCGTTTTCACGGCTTGAAAACTCCGGCGTAGTGTGGACGGATGGCGTAACCGTAGCAAAACTTATGTGTTTAAAAACGAGAATGCACTAGTGTAAACAGGGCCTTAGTGGAGCGTGTAGGGTTCCTGACTACCATGCAGGTATGGTGGGTTCTAATCCAGGCTTTTACAATCATTTTGAAATCCTTTAATATCAGTTTGAATTGCTCTATTCTTGTATCGTTTTGTTTCATCATTGGTCTGACATACGAATAAACACTTTGTGAATAAATATGTCTTGTTTTGGTCATAAAACAGGGTTGTTGCTAGATCACCTACGGCTGTGGCCAGAAGTTAAGAATAATTATTTATATCTTTCATAAAATTGACTATTTATTGTATGTTATTATTGTTTACCCTAAACCTAATCATCACAGTACTGTAAAAATATTAATTATTATTATACAGTGTTACAAATATGATGCTATATCGATAGCGTATCCGCAGCTGTATCCTATCCAAACTACACTATGAAACAGTCACATGATTAAAATACATAAAACCATGATTTTGGAGTGTTTGTACAAGTCGGGATTCGAACTAGTGATGGGAAGTTTGGATCATTTTACTGACTCGGATCTTTAAGTCTCGTTCATCGAGATGAACGAATCTTTTTTCGAGTCATTTAGTTCATTTTGTTCAATTTGCCAATATATTATTAAACTGTTACGAATTGCTTCCAAACACATGTACAACTAGCCCAAATGTTGATCACACTACAAACAAGTCATAAATAGAATGCTATAAGAGAAAATAATCATTCACTGTTTGCCTGCTCTTTTGTCTATGAAGATATTTTTGCCTCTTTGCTCAGCTCACCTCTTCATGTCTTCAAATTTCAGTGGTTCGTTCACATCACACGGACAGTCCATATAATCTCAACCAATGTACACAGTCTGAGCTGAAAGGAGCCATGACTAGTTCACCTTTCGAGTCTTCTGGTTCGTTCATCACGTGACAAAATGTAAAGAGACATGACTCAGACCGAGGACTCGGGGGGTGAACAGATCAAATCTCTTTCCGGCTCTAAATGCATACGATTGGCTTCTGTGTCTTTCACGTGTTGAACGACTCGAACCGAGGACTCGGGAGGTGAACAGATCAAATCTCTTTCCGGCTCTAAATGTATATGATTGGCTTTTGTCTTTCACGTGATGACCGAGTGACTCGAACAGAGGATTCGATACATGAACGGATCAAATCTCTTTCCGACTCTAAACGCATATAATTGGCTTTTGTCTTTCGCGTGATGAGTGAATTAAAAGACTTGAAAAATGAACAAAACCTGCACATCTGTACGCAATCGTTCAAGAACGACCCATCACTAATTCGAACCCAAAAGTTATATGAAGCACAGTAGCAACATGCACATACACGGTCCACCAGGCCATTTAAGACAGAAGTTTATTCTGACCCTGTCAGTCAAATGGGGATTCGCCAGGTCTCGAAGCGCTTCTGAACTGATCGATGTTTTGAATCACTTAAGTCACGTGACCAGAAGTTTTGAAACACTTTAGTCACTTGACCTGGTGGTTCGAAACACTTTAGTCACGTGACCTAGGTGTTTCGGGTCCTGCTTCGGTGCAGTGTTTCGAAACACTTGCACTTCGAGATTGTATTTCCCCAGCTAATGTTTATTTTCAAGGATTCAATTTGGTAATGACAAAAACCCTGTTATAAATATTAGGTTTAGATTAGCACAAAGCTAATGCATGCTAGCTATTATACTTTTTAAGCTTTTAAACAGCCTCTTTCTCCAATCACTGTGAAAAAGAGAGCTCAGTAAATTATAAAAATATATTATTATTATTATTTTTATTATTATTATTTCAAATAAAGAGAAATCATATAAGGGTGAGCAGTTAAAAGCAAAAATGTCATTTACCTACCCTTCAATATCAACGTTAGATGCAAAACTCTTACCAGCCCACATGTCAGCATGTTTAAAACACAACAGCGATTACAGGGCCTGGCCTCCAAACTGCGATAACTCATTCTTTCCTCTCCCACCAAACCCCATGAAACGCTGACACGACTGATCAGCCTGAGTGGCGGACAGGAAAAAAAACTGCTGAGTCAGCCTGGGCTGCACCATCCTCCTCCACAGCGGAGATACTCAGAATGTGGCCTCATCAATAATGAACCGTTCCCTCAGCCGTAGAGCCAGCACTCAGGTCTCTGCATCTGAGGACTGAAGCGTCTAAAGAGCATCTCATCACCCACTGCAGCAGCTTCAATAGCAGTCGGCTGAAATATAACGGTGCGCGGTTGGTGGCTGGGATAGCTACTGGCATTTTAGGATTGGAATAATTACAACTGTTATTCAGCCTGATGATATCAGTGACAGACTCCTACCATGGAAGTTAATATTGCTCCAGATGTTCTCATTTTCCAAAATTTTAGATTTCTAAAGCTACAACAAGGTAGTTTCCCCAGGCTTATTACAACCCAGTTTCTCTGAAAAAGTTTGGTTGCTGCCCTACTTAAACATGGGTGTTCCTGATTGTTTTGAATGAAGTAAACAGCATTAAATTACTGAGAGATGGCGAGATGTTCATTTGCAGTGGCTTTTAAATGTTAGCTTTCCTCAACGTCGCCATCTTAGGATATAGTAATTATTAACAATGCAAAATGCGAAACAGTCTGCTTCATTCATTCATTCATTTTCTTTTCGGCTTAGTCCCTTTATTAATCCGGGGTCGCCACAGCGGAATGAACCGCCAACTTATCCAGCATTTGTTTTACACAGCGGATGCCCTTCCAGCCACAACCCATCTCTGGGAAACACATCCATACATTCTCATTCACACTCATACACATTCATCATACACTACGGACAATTTAGCTTACCCAATTCACCTGTACCGCATGTCTTTGGACTGTGGGGGAAACCGGAGCACCCGGAGGAAACCCACGCAACCACGGGGAGAACATGCAAACTCCACACAGAAATGCCAACTGGCCCAGCCGGGGATCGAACCAGCGACCTTCTTGCTGTGAGGCGAACGTGCTAACCACTCGGCCACCGTGGCGCCCGAAACAGTCTGCTTCAAAATATTAATTCAATTCAATTTCCAGTGTAATACCTTATTTCCAGAGAAATTTACTAGTAGTTTCTAAAATGGTATTTTAAAATAATTTAAAGGGGTGGTCCACTACAATATGCAAAACTTTAGTTGATGTGTAATGTAGCTGTGTGAACATAAACAACATCTCTGAATGTCATACGCTCAAAGTTCAATGCAAAGGGAGACGTTGGCTTTTACAGAGTAAGCTTGGCAAAGCCTACAGCGAGCATAGTTTGGGGACTACAAGAAAATACACTGCAGTTATGTGCATTCACCATGCGCACACACCCTGCGCAATGAAGGGGCGTGGCCAGAGGTGCTGTAATGTAGCAGAGAAAGCTAAAATGCCGTCCAAATGCTGCTATTTCCACAGAGCTTCTTCTGTTTCTGCATTTGGGTTTACAAAGACACGGCTTATAATTAAATTTTGATTATGTCCCAGAGAATTATAAAACAAAAGATATAGCTAGCAGTTGACAAAGGAGAACTTCCAGAATCTGTCCCTGTTCAGTGCTGGATTCGGCTAAAAACTCCTCCAACCAATGAAGCGGTGGATTGTGAGCCACATCCTGTAAGTATTTTTATTTGTTAAAATGTATCAACTACATGCACAGTTTCTAGCATTAACGGTGTTGTAGCGAGGATGTAAACAATTTAATTCAATTCAATTCACCTTTATTTGTATAGCGCTTTTACAATGTAGATTGTGTCAAAGCAGCTTCACATAGAAGGTTATAGTCAATTGAAAGTGTCAGTCCAGTTATTAATGTTGGAGTTTAGTTCAGTTCAGTGTTGTTTAATATTCACTACTTAGAGTCCAACAGTGAAGAGTAATCCATCGGTGCGCAGCTCTAGCTGCAGTCTAGTCGCCGGAGGCTGGAGAACTCGAAGCTCGTCTGTCCTTGGAGGGTCACAGGAATCCGTCTCTTGCTTGCTGCTCCGCCAAGCACAAAGCAGCTGCTCAGGATACAGCATGGTCCAGGATTATGGAACCTTGGAATCGTCTTGTCGCGGGTCTTGGATCGCATTTGTGGCGCTGCATAGTCTCTCAGGGCCTTGGGATGAGCATCCCCATGTGGAAATAGAGAACAAGGAGAATAATTAGCGTAGCTGCTGTTCATAGTGTATATAAACAAGATGCTTGGAGCACATTCATGCATCATACCGCTATGTGATGTATTGAGTGTATGCTTTACTAAAGAGAGGTCTTTAATCTAGTTTTGAACTGCGAGAGTGTGTCTGAGCCTCGGACATTATCAGGAAGGCTATTCCAGAGTTTAGGAGCCATAAATGAGAAAGCTCGACACCCTTTACTTGACTTTGCTATTCTGGATGTAAACAATAGAACAAGGACAAGGATGTAAACAATAGGAAATACTGTTTGGCATTGCTAAAAATTTAGATACAAATTCATATTCATTAGTCAAATCGTTGTAAACAGCCACAATCGTAAGCAGCACTGCAGTGTCTCTCTATGTGGACACTGTCAGTGTCTCTCTATGCGGACGCTTTCCCTGCGTTCTACATCTCAAATAACAAACTCGCAAAAGATATGAGAACGTTTTATATTACTTTCACATGCTTATTATGAATATAATATTGAATGTTAACACATGAATATATGTTAAAGACACTTGTCAGATTTTTTTTTAGAGATCAGGCGTGAGGTTCAGCTGTGTTCTGAAAATGTACCCCTGTATACATTTCTTGAGAGTGCCCAATACGTCCCAGGAGCTACGTATTGTTGCAATTTTTTTTTTCGTAAGTAGGTGTGTTTCATTCAGAAAAATTGGGAAAATGATTTTGAGAGTTATCCAACACAGGGTCATTCAGAAAACAACTAAATAAATTCCTTGCACATTGAATTTTGGGATAGTCTCGGCCACAAAAAATAAAAAATAAAATAAAAAATGGTTCCAGCTTCCAATTCGTGTGGACTTTAAAAAATACAGTACAAATCTGAAGAACTAAACTGATCACAAAAGAAGGCACAGGTGAACATAATCCACCAATAAATAACCACAGAATCGAACTAGAAATGGAAGCAAGAACTAGCACATCAGCATTCATTCATTCATTCATTTTCCTT
>CAIGQQ010032456.1:34627-52634 GCA_903798035.1 Danio albolineatus
TAGCAGAGAAAGCTAAAAGGCTGTCCAAACGCTGCTATTTCCACAGAGCTTCTTTTGTTTCTGTATTTGGGATTCCAAAGGACACGACACAAAGACAGAAGTGCTTTCAGTTTAATTTTAATTAAGTTCCAGAGAATTATAAAAAATATATATAGCTAGCATTTGACAAAGGAGAACTTCCAGAATCTCTCCTAGTTCAGTGCTGGATTCGACTAAAAACTCCTCAATAAAAGGAGCAGCTCCAACCGTAGTAGAAGAAGCTGTGGATTGTGAACCACAACCTGTAAGTATTTTAATTGCTAAAATTGATCAATTACATGCATACTTTCTAGCGTTAATGGTATGTTGTAGCGAGGACGTAAAAAAGGATGTAAACGATGAGTAATGCTGTTTGGCATCGCTAACAATTTACAATTTACCAGCGCTGCAGTGTCTGTCTATGTGGCCGCTTTACATGCGTTCTACATCTCAAATAACGAACTAACAAAAGATATTTGAACGTTTCATATTACACATGCTTATTCTGAATATATATGTATATGAAAGGCACTTGTCAGATTTTATTTTAGAGAGCAGGCGTGAGGTCCAGCTGTGTGTCTGATCCAGGCTCAAACTGATACGGCTAACAGCTACGTTGACTGACAGTGTTTGTTTAGCCGACACAAAAGTAAGTGCTTGTAGGGGTGTGACGCTTTTCCTGGTGAGGTGGAGCCAGTCCACAAATCACAGCACATTATTTTAGCTGACCAATCAGAGCTTCTTGACGGTGGGCCTTTCAGAGGAACTAGAAAATATGACAGTCATTTTCATGTTAGTTTAGTAGCTGTATATGATCAAAGTGCGATTTCTGAAAAAATAACGTGATTTTCTACAAATAAAGCATGAGCACACGTCTTATAAACACAACCAAGCCTTACAAATACACTCTGGACCACCCCTTTAAAACAATGCTATGTATTTGTAACAACTCCTTATCGTTAATTAAAATGGACGTCAGTCAAATAGCGAGGCAGCATTTATTTTTTTCGCATTTTATAATTAGCTTCTTGTGTAATTTATTCTTATATAAAGAACCCAAATCATCACAGTGGCGCAGTGGGTAGAATGATTGCCTCACAGCAAGAAGCAGTGTTGCCAACCTAGCAACTTTGTCGCTATAATTAGCAACTTTCCAGACCTCTTTAGCGACAAATTTTCAAAAAAGTGACTAGCGACAAATCTAGCGACTTTTTTTGTGTTACTGGAGATGTTTATTGACTGTCATGTGTCCCTACTCTACCATCCCCACTCTTCTCAACGAACTGCGGGTGATTCTGTCAGCCCCTCCCCCGCCTCAGAGAACTGACAGGCGGCCCAGTCAGTCCTCGTGCAGCAGTGTTTCCAACCTGCAGCCTGAGAGCAGATCACACCTCTGCGTACCGACGACAAATGATTTAGCACCGGCAGTGTGATGTATTTCCCTTGTACAATCAAAACGATCTGCTTTACATTATTTTAACAAGTTAAATTGACGGTTTATTCTTTTCTTGTTCACAATCACAGATATTTTAGTGACAGTTTCAGAACTTGTCTGAGTTTTTTACGTCTGAGAGTTTACTGCAAATTAACTCCACATCTATACTGATATACTGTATTCAAACAGCAATACATTTAGTTAAATTGACATGCTAACATAAAGCGTAGTGCAAATATAAATACTCCTTTATTAACCATAGGCCGTTAAACAAACAGAAACGATAGAACGTGATGACGTCAGTAATATGCAAATTGACATATGACGTAATCTAGTGACATTCAGTGACTTTTCGAGCAGAGCTTAGCGTCTTTTCATTGAAAATAGTTGGCAACAGTGGCAAGAAGGTCACTAGTTCCAGCCTTGGCTGGGTCAGTTGGCATTTCTATGTGGAGTTTGCATGTTCTCCCTGCTTTCCCGTGGGTTTCGGGTGCTCCAGTTTCCCCCACAAGTCCAAAGACATGTGCTATAGGTGAATTGGGAAAGCTAAATTGTCCGTAGTGTATGTGTGTAAATGAGTGTGTATGGATGTTTCCCAGTAATGGGTTGCAGCTGGAAGGGCATCTGCTGCTGGATAAGCTGGCGGTTCATTCCGCTGTGGCGACCCCAGATTAATAAAGCGACTACGCCGAAAAGAAAATGCATGAATGAAAAAAGCCCGAGCAGCATAGAAACCACATACGAATGATATACTGTCATAACAACGTGTATTAGCTTCTCGTTTATGTGTAGAAATGGGTTCCTTGTGCACAGCAAAAACTGGGGAGTTGAAATTTCTATGTTAAATTTTTCTGAGTTGATTTTAACTCTCAAAATGTAATTTTAACACATATAATGTTGAATTGTGTCAAATGTTGGAGTCATTTAAAGGAGTTGATTATCACAGTTGCTTTAACTCCCACAAGGCGTTATGATGAAACTCCGCCCAAGCGCCCAGCACCCCACGCATTTCAGTCTGTCTCCGAGAGAAATCGCCATTAACAGCATGGTGTAGTTTTTGGTGGTGAGTACATTTTAAGCTATTATATTTATTTAATTATGATATGATAGCATGTGCAATACAGTGCCCTGCACAAGTAAACAAACGCAATAGCTCTGAATTTATTTCAATTGAAATGTTTTAAAACAAGAAAAGATCGCTGGAAATGGTTAAAAAGAAGAAATCTCAGTTACTGTGTAGGCCCTAAATACATTTACTCTATATAAACGTGATATATACATAAAAATTTTGTTAAAGTTCATGTATCTAGCCGAAGATCAGTTTTTTAAATGTTCCTTTACAAAGACATGATTTTAAAACGAGTTTTGTTATCTGTCGTTGTGTACTTTAACCACTAAGGCATTAAATTATTAACGTAACAGTATTAAAACGATATATTCAGTCTAAATGCTGTGGTAAATAACCGGCTGCGTAACCTGCATCTCGTTAAGCGCCCTCAATCAGCGAGATCCCCATTAACCGCATGGTGCAGTTTTCGGTGGTAAGTAGGCTACATTTAAGCTATCATACTTATTCAGTTATGATTTATGTTGTGTATGACACGAGCATGTGTAGTGTTATGCAGTACAAAGCCCTGCACATGTAGATACATATAATAAGTGTATATTTCTACCAAAACGAGATCGCTAGCAAAGCGTGCTAGTCTGCATTTTGGAATAGTTTGTTAAAGTTACCAAGAGGAAATGTCCGTTTATGTGACGTTAGTCGAAGTGTGAATGTCGTACGGCTGAAACATGTGACAACATGGCAGATGTTATATAGTACATTATATACTGTTAAATATGTATTTAACTTTCTCTTAGCTAATTCAAAAACAAATGTAATCAAATGCAGAAGCAGCTAGCGTAGCATGCTATCCACAGCTATAGTAATCTAACAATGTTATGAAGTGTTTCATGGAAAATTGTCTGGGTTTTTTCACTTCTGCTGGATCGTTTGAGAGATGAGGGTGGTAAATCGTTCTATACTTGTTGAAGATTGCTTCAGCACTCTATTACAGTCTGTATTTCTGAAATCACTGGTTTCTCTGACCAAAAAAAAAAGTGAGCGTATGTTCTTTGAAAATGGACTGCTTGTGCCACACCAGGAGAAAGTCATCACCCAAGACGCACCATGGGGGCCTGCCCTAAATAGCCATCCAACAGGAACAGTGTTAAGGCCCTATAGCCACTTCCTGCAAAAGTAATCATCCTTAAAGCCGTGTCCCCGATTCTGTCCTAGAAACCCTCCCAAATTCATAGCATTGCTCTTCTGAATGCTATGTTTCGAAGTTATAGATCCCAGCTCGCACCGAACACTTGCTGTAATATAAAAGTACTGCAAAGTTCTGACAGATAAAACATTTTAAAACCAGTTTGCTAACAGCAGTCAGACAAAACATATTGCATAGTCATCCTCAACAACAGGTCGATTTTATTTCTGGCAACCATCCTTGCTGGGCTAATATGTCAAGATTTCGGAAACATTACACTAATGGGCGGGAAAATAGACTTTTTTTAGGCAGTCAACACAATATGACAGTGACTGCTAGTACCCTCAAAATCTCTGTTTTGTTTTGTGTGTGAGTGTGTGTACATGTTTGTGACATATCAGGACACAAATCTGACACAGGTATTACATGAAGGTGGTGAAATATGAGGACATTGCTGACGTCCTCATTTCTCAGAAAGCTTATAAACCACACAGAATGAGTTTTTTCAGAAAGTAAAACACTTTACTCGCCTCACAGCAAGAAGGTCGCTGGTTCGATCCCCGGCTGGGCCAGTTGGCATTTCTGTGTGGAGTTTGCATGTTCTCCCCGTGGTTGCGTGGGTTTCCTCCGGGTGCTTCGGTTTCCCCCACAGTCCAAAGACATGCGGTACAGGTGAATTGGGTAAGCTAAATTGTCCGTAGTGTATGTGTGTGAATGTGTGGATGTGTTTCCCAGAGATGGGTTGTGGCTGGAAGGGCATCCGCTGCGTAAAACAAATGCTGGATAAGTTGGTGGTGCATTCCACTGTGGCGACCCCGGATTAATAAAGGGACTAAGCCGAAAAGAAAATGAATGAATGAATGAATAAATATAATAAAAATGATGATGATAATAATAATAATAAATCTAATAATAATAATAAATATAATAATAAAATAATGAAAATAATAATAAATATAATAATGCTAATAATAATGATAATAATAAAGATAATGATGATATTAATAAAAAAATTAATAATAATAATGATGATGATGATGATGATGATGATAAATATAGTAATAATAATAATAAGGATAATTATAACATTAATAAATATAATTAAAAATAATGATAATAATAATAATAATAATAATAATAATAATAATATTGTTAATAAATAGAATAATAATAACAAATATAATAATAATGATAATAATAAAAACATTAATAAATATAATGATAATAATAACAAGAATATAATAATAATAATAATAATAATAATAATAATAAATATAGTAATAATAATAATGATAATAATAATGATAAGGATAATCATAATAACAATAAATATAATAAAAATAATGATAATAATAATAAACATAAATATAATACGAATGGTAATAATAACAATAAATGTAATCATAATAATAAATAATGATAATAATAATAGGGCGGTTCATTCCGCTGTGGCGACCCCGGATTAATAAAGGGACTAATCCAAAAAGAAAATGAATGAATGAATGAATAATAATAGATATAATAATGATAATGAAAATAATAAATATAATAATAGTGATGATAATAATAATAAAAATAATAATAATAATAATTACAATGAGAATAAAAATGGGAACAATAATTATAATAATAATAAATATAACACTGATAATAATATTATTATTATTAATAATAATAATAATAATAACTTTATTTAATCTTTTTTTTTTTTGTAATTTCAAATTATATCTTGAAAATGATTGCCATTTTGGAGACGAACATACTATTTAAAAAAAAAAAAATCCTGAACACTGATTATACATTATTGACCTAACCTTGCTTCCTTTATTCTGCTGCATCAATAATGCATTACATGTGCTTAAGGTTACTATAAAAGCAATAATTACGACGGCAGCCTGGTGGGAGGCGGGGGTTGTATTTATGGTGATGACCTCCATGTGATTCATCATCCAGTGGCGTCACATTCTGAAACATTGCTCCACAGCTGGATGTTCCCTCACAAGGTCACATCACCGGGAGTGTGTTCGAGTGTCGTCCCCGTTTGCTTGCCATGGCAACAGAAACGTGGCACGGCAGTCGGCGCACAGGCTTCAGGGTAACCGAGATGTAAGAGGAAACGTCAATACGCTTCTTAAGTGACAGTCTATTTAAAACTGAAGCTGAGGTTTGGAAAGGTGGTCAGCTGGTCAGATTTATTTATAATAGACGTCATTTTGAAAATTAATGCATCTGAACTGTCCACTGACAATGTTGAAATTAAAAAAGGCTAATGCTTTAGATTATATAGCCCGCAATTTAAATGGTAAGTAAACCGAATTTACACTGTATGTTTCGTATTAATAGTGTAGGATAATAGTGTATGTCCCACTTTTATATTGGGTGAAAATATATAATGTTATACGGAAGTCCTAAGAGGCCATGCATTAAATATTTTTCTCTCTCGTTATGTTGTGATCTCAACTAATTATCTCGTGATCTCGACATAACAACAAATTTTCTCGTGATCTCGACATGACAACAAATTTTCTCGTGATCTCGACATTACAAAAAGTTATTTTCTCGTGATCACAACCTAATTTTCTCGTGATCTCGACATAACAAAAAGTTCTGTCATGACCCCTTTTTTTAGTTTTTATTTATTTATGTATTTATTTTGAATTTAATATTCATAATTCAACATGCGCTTGTTAAGTAAACATGAACTAACGTTATTTAACTTAAATAACATTAACTAACGTCAACAAACATGAATAAAAACTGTAATAAATGTATTAGTTTGTTCTTGTTCGTGAATAGCTAATGGACCATTATTTTAAAGTGTTACCAGTACATTTGTGAGTACACTGAGGGTACGAATTATACACGGACGACTCTTTTGTTAATGTGTAATACATGCTTCAGTGAATCAAACGTATTCAGTCATTCATTTTCTTGTCGGATTAGTCCCTTTATTAATCTGGGGTCACCACGATTTATTCAGCATATGTTTTACGCAGCCCTTCCAGCTGCAACCTGTCACTGGGAAACACCCATACACACTCATTCACACACATACACTATAGACAATTTAGCTTACCCAATTCACCCATACCACATGTCTGGAGGAAACCCCGAACACGAGGAGAACATGCAAATTCCATACAGAAATGCTAACTGACCCAGCTGAGGCTTAAACCAGCGACCTTCTTGCTGTGAGGAGATCGTGCTACCCACTGCACCACCATGACGCACGAAGAAAATGTATGTAATTATTTAAATTACATCTGATATAGTAGTCAAACGTAATTAAGATTTCAGTGTTTTAAGAGGGATTTAGTGTCCACAACCTGGCTACTTGAAAGTCTTGTCGTCTATCCAAGTTTTAGGAGCAACAAATAATATCTTGACTTCTATTTGATCATTTGATATCAGAAGTGGCCTATGAAAGGCAAAGGCCTCTAGATTACGCTTATTAAAATAAAATATGATCATACCTTGATTTTTTATTATTTAATTAGGACAGTAAGGTTTGACTTTGCTTAGACAAAACTCTTGTCACTTAACATAAATGATGTACAGTATAGAATATAAAGACATGGTGCAGTGGAGAAAGAATGAATATTGTGTGACTCCCATGAGCTTGGAGGACTGCATCCATACATCTCTGCAATGACTCAAATAACTTATTAATAAAGTCATCTGGAATGGCAAAGAAAGCGTTCTTGCAGGAGTTTATCAAGATTCTTTGGATTCATCTTCAATGCCTCCTCCTTCATTTTACCCCAGACATGCTCAATAATGTCCATGTCTGGTGACTAGGCTGGCCAATCCTGGAGCACCTTGACCTTCTTTGCTTTCAGGAACTTTGATATGGAGGCTGAAGTATGAGAAGGAGCGCTATCCTGCTGAAGAATTTGCCCTCTCCTGTGGTTTGTAATGTAATGGGCAGCACAAATGTCTTGATACCTCAGGCTGTTGATGTTGCCATCCACTCTGCAGATCTCTCTTTTTAAGAGAATATTTTTTGTTTTTGGAGATTTAAACGGGTGGCCCACTACTATACCATATTTTAAACTTTAGTTGATGTGTTTAGTTGATGTATCTGTGTAAACAAACAACATCTCTGAATGTAATACGCTCAAAGTTCAATGCAAAGGAAGACATTGGCTATTACAGAGTTAGCTTAGCAAAGACTACAGCGAACAAAGTTTGGGGACTACAAAAAAAAATGCATCCGGGCTAATAAACCCATAATCATAAACTCTTCAGGTTACAAGCATACACCCTGCACAGCAAAGTGGTGTGGCCAGATGCTTATAAATGTTATAGCAAAGACACTTCCTGGTGACATAGATCTGCGAATCACAGCTCATTTTGTTAGCTGACCAATCAGAGCCTTCTTAGGGCGAGCCTTTCAGAGGAACTAGGAAATATGACAGTCGTTTTCATGTTAGCAGAGTAGCTGAATATAATCAAAGTAAGATATATGAACAAATAAATAGATTTTTCACAAATGAAGCACGAGCACACATTGCTTTGCACCCCATAAACACAACCAAGCCTTAAAAATACACTCTGGACCACCCCTTTAAAAAACACATACGAACAAGTCCAAATCAGTTCCCATGGGCATGATACACTGAGGTAATATAACAACATTGGCTCATTCTCAAAATATGAGAATATATACATTTCTGGAGATAATTCACGAATTATGTAGCCGGAAGTATGAATGACTGCATTTCATCTTTAAAACGAACGCTACTGGACAGTATGACGCTGTTCCTTTTTGTGCTTACCAGCTGACCACGTACCGCAGTGTGGACGGCTTTTCTGTTGTTACCAGTTTGTCCAGTGGCTCGCTGCATATGTTGGATATGTTGCTGATCAATTGGTGCTTTTGAAAACACTATTGGTTGGGTTTAGGGAAGGAGGAGGGAAATTTGAGATCTCAAAAAGCGCACACAGCGGCCTCTGGTGGATTCACGGAAATGGGACGTATTTGGTGCTCTGCAGAAATGTATATAGTGGTACATAATCAGAATGAGCCTGGGTTGTCTTATAATGTGAAACGACGAGTCTGTGCAAGAAATTTAACATAATTTACAACATTTTTAGCTTTAATCCACAGCCTAGACAAACAGCATTTAAAAAAATGACATCAGAATCAGAAAGAGCTTTTTTGCCAGGTATGTTCACACACACAAGGAATTTGTTTTCGTGACAGAGTAAGTGTTAAATGTAAATATACAAATGGACAAGTGTATGTACAGGTGTATTACTATATACAACGTTATATGTGCAGCTGTTATGTCGAATTGGCATGTAAAGTGTGTTGTTAAATAAGTGTATGTGTGTGTAAAAAGTGTATTGCAAGTAGTGATGCTGGTTCCACGATTATTATCATCAAGTGTTCATGAGATGGATCGCCTGAGGATTACCTGTTTCTGTGTCGGGCTGTTCTGGTGCGCAGTGCTCTGTAGCGTTGACCAGAAGGTAACAGTTCAAAGAGGCAGTGTGCTGGGTGTGAGGGGTCCAGAGTGATTTTGGCCGTCCTTCTGCTCGCTCTGGATAAGTACAGTTCTTGGAGAGTAGGGAGGGTTGTACCAATGATTCGCTCAGCAGTCCGAACTATTCGATGTAGTCTTCGAAGGTCAGATTTGGTAGCTGAGCTAAATCAGACAGTTGTTGAAGTGCAGATGACTGATTCAATGATGGAGGTGTAGAACTGTTTCAGAAGCTCCTTTGGGAGGTTGAACTTCCTCAGCTGACGAAGAAAGTACAGCCTTTGTTGGCTGACATTTGCTGTTTGTTCAAACTTATTATTTAAACTGAGCTGAAACAACACAATTCTTGTTTTGTTTTTTTGTTTTTGGGGGGGAATTTAATTGTTTTATGTTGAATTCACTTTAATTGGTAAAAACTAATAAGTTAACTTAATTTATTCATGTTGTCCCAAATCGATTGCATGGAACCCAGCATTTTTTTTACAGTAAGTACTAAATTTGTTGCAAATGCAGATCATTTCAGTTCCCGAGACCTTTGGATTGATTTAGATTTGTTTGTATGTTTATTAATAATCTCAAGACAACCATTGACATGCAAATCACCATGAATACAGTTAAAAATAGTTCTACTCCAAGAAAAAAAGACCCACATGTTCAATGGCCTGAGGCTGATTAAACTGACCATAACTGTTAATTTTTAGATAAACTATTCCTTTATGTTTAGTCAAAACTCCCTTGAAACAATAGAGCATTTTATAATACACAATATGCAGCACATTTGTTTAGACAATAGCTGGGAGTACGCTATTATTGATTGATGGAAAAATCTAATTGTGGTAATTAGGCCTTAAAATGACATGCAAATGGGTGTGTTGAACATATGCGGATCAGAAGAGCTTTACCGTCTCCTCTTGGGCGGGGTGTGTGTTTGTATCCTCTGAAGTGTGTGTCTTCGGAGAGCAGTATCCTGGATGGCAGCGATGATGCAGATTTTCTGAGCAGATGGGGCATGTGATAGGTCACATCTGGCGGTGGGGGAGGATGAAGGAAAAGAGACAGAGCCTTTCTATAGTGACCTGTGCTGAGCCGGATGTGAGAAGGCGATTTACAGGCGATTGTTCTCACTGGTGATACCGCGACGTCACAGTTCTGCCCAGCGTAATGTACATTTGATGAAATAAACAGTACTGTGCAAATGTTTTAGGCCAACATCAAATCTGTTATTTTACTGATGGTATAATGGATATATGTGACCCAGTACCACAAAATCAGTCATAAGTGTCATTTTTTACAAAATTTGAGATTTATACAGGGTGAATAAATGACCTTTCGGTTGATGTATGGTTTGTTAGGATAGGAGTTAGGTTAGAGTTTGAATAATTTTGGTTTAATTGTTTAAGACATGTAAAAGACCATGTTGGAAAGAGGCTGTTTGGCCTGGTTTGAGCTGCATTTCTACCAGTGTTAGCAATATTGTCTGAATTGATGTTACTGTGAATGTTGAAAAGTACAGATGGTTTTAATCCAACATGCCATTCCTTCTGGAAAGGACCTGAACGATAATACTTTTATTTCTAACATGATAATGATCCATATGACAATGATCCCAGATAATGATCCTATTTGGAGAAAGAAAACAGCTGATGAAACACAGACAGTCATAAAATGGTCTGCACAGGGTCCAGACCTGAATATTATAGAGCAGAGGTGCCCAAAGTTGGATACCTTTGGTTTGGCCCACCATCCCATCTGGAAAGAGAGGGAGAATAATGGGGAGTTGGTTGGCAGGGATCCGTAATTTCAAATTTGACATAATCCTTAGTTTCTTCGTTTCATTGAGGAGCTACAAAAAATGATAGTTTCAAATAAATGTTGCAAAGGAATTAGACTTTTAAAATGTAAATACTGACAGATAGATGCACAAAACGTTGGTGAGCAAATCAGGGCAAAGGCAGGAGCAGCTTGACTAGTGTATTCAGCATTGAACTCCATTGTGTTATAAATGGCATTGTTTACTGTATGTTTTTACTATAATAAATTCTTATAAAATGTCAAAAAATGATACTGCATCATTGCTTAATATGTTTTAAAGCAACGTTTTCTTGTCATTTTTAAATATTAGCAAATAAATCGCCTATGACAAATTTAATGTAATACGATTTGGTATATTTTACTTTGGCCCACAGCCCTCAATCAATATTGGTTTTTGGCCCTTTATAAGAAACATTTTGGGTACCCCTTTTATAGAGGCTGTATGAGATCACCTGGACAGAAAAAGAAAGATATAACACTCTAAACCTGGAGAAGAGAGTGCTTAAAGAAGCCTGATATTACACATCACATTGTTTCAGAAAATGTCAGGACAATTAGAACAAAACAGTTCAAGCTGTGCTTGGTGCCATATTAAAGATTAGATTTTTGCTTGAGGAGGAAATGTTGTGCTGTTGTTGTTGTAATTAAATAGTGTTTGCTCCTTACTGATTTCTTATTGTTTATGAATTTAAATATCAGTCAAATATAACCGTTTATAGATATTTATAGAAACTATTTTTTTATTATTAAGAGAAAACAAAATACAAAACTGAATGACACTGTGAAAAAGTGTTTGCCCCCTTAATCTTATAACTTTTTGGGCTGCTCTTAGCAGCAACGACTGCAATCAAGTGTGTTCAATAACATGCAATGAGTCTGTTAGAATGGGTGTACAGTGGCACAGTGAGTAGCGTGATCGTCTCACAGCAAGACGGTCGCTGGTTAGTTGGCATTTCTGTGTGGAGTTTGAATGTTCCCATGTTCGCTCGAGTTTGCTCCAGGTGCTCCTGTTTCCCCCACAAGTTCAAAGACATGCGGTACAGGTGAACTGAGTGAGCTATACTGTCCGTAGTGTATGAGTGTGAATGAGTGTGTATCGGCTGCGTAAAACATATGCTGGATAAGTTGGTGGTTCATTCCGCTCTGGTGATTAATAAAGGCACATACCGAAAAGAAAATGAGAGAATGAATGAGTCTTACAGTGATTAAACGAATTTTGTCCCACCAACCTTTGCAGAATTGTTGTAATTGGAGCCACATTGAAGGGTTTTCAAGCATAAACAGTTTTTTTTAATGGTTATGACATAGCATCTCAATTGGATTCAGGTCAGGACTTTGACTAGGCCACTCCAAAGTCCTACTTTTGTTTTGTTTTTGTTTTTCAGCTATGTAGTTTTGTATTTTAATTTCCCTTTATAATGAAAACCCTCCTGTATCACAAACTGCATGATGTGTTGACTGATATTTAAAATTGTTTGATGATCTGAAACATTAACGTGTGACAAACATGCAAATAAAAAAAAAGAAAAAAAGAAAAAAGAAATCAGTAAGGGGGCAAACACTTTTTCACACTACTGTATATAACTCCTAGTTATCAGTCTTAATCTGGTACCTGGTGGTAATTTCCTAAATTACTTGACACACCACAGTTAACTAACAGAACTAACTTTTCCAGATCTCTTGAATAGAGTTGGAGATATTGCCGAAGCTCTTCAGTATTTATTCTGTCAAAAAAAATGTAAGCTTCTTCGTGTCTTTCTAACAGTATTAGATATGTGTCGAGCAAAACCTCACTGGATTATGATAAAATAATTACATTAACAGATTGTTGTTGATTTCCCAGAGATGGGTTGCAGCTGGAAGGGCACCCGCTGCGTTAAACATATGCTGGATAAGTTGGCGGTTCATTCCACTGTGGCGACCCCAGATTAATAAAGGGAGTAAACCGAAATGAAAATGAATAAATGAATGATAGTTGTTGTTGTCGTTTCTTTTTTGCAAATAAATTCAAGACGCTACTGTATACTTCGCTAGCTAAATTCTTGAGTAGATCTCCTTGTAATTCTATTACTAGTGTATTATTAATGCTGGTACATTCTGATAATGGCTTGAGATAATATGTTCATACTATGGCTCATCTGTACCTGCATCTGCATCGGCTAGCAAGTCTATTTCTGTGCTGTCTCAGAAGGAACGCAGTAGCACAGAGTCTAGAAACAGTGTTTAGTGCTGTATGTGTGTTGGTGTCTGTGAGAGAGTCCTGCTGCTTCATGTGATCTGCTGGCTCTCATGACCGGATTACAGACAATGAGCTCCATACAGAGGCCGCGCTCGCTCGCCCCTGAGGTACATGTTTCGGCATCATGGTCACAGACAAGGCGTTCCTCAGGGTTCTGTTTCAGACCCTTCTTGTTTTTCACTCTCTCGTTACTTTCTCCTAGATTAAGCTGGGTTCAGTTCAATTCATCTTTATTTGTATAGCGCTTTTACAATGTAGATTGTGTCAAAGCAGCTTTGCATGCATTATAAAAAATTGAAACAGAGTCAGTCCAGTTTTCAGTGTTGAAGTTCAGTTTAGTTCATTTCAGCATGGTTTAATATTCACTGCTGAGAGTCCAAACACTGAATAGTAATCCATCGATGCACAGCCCTACAAGTCCCGAACCATGCAAGCCAGAGGCGACAGCGGCGAGGAAAAAACTTCACCAATTGGCAAAAGTGAAGAATTACAAAACCTCGAGAGAAACCAGGCTCAGTTGGACACGACCATTTCTTCTATGGCCAGACGTCTTGTGCAGAGCTGCAGTCTATGGCGCCGGGGCTAGAGAACGCTGGACGTCCATCACGGAGAGACCACAGGTGGGTCACCGGCTGAACAGGCTGGCCCTTCGGGAACAATGCGAGGACTCGTGTGTCACAGGGATCGTCTTACAGGGATCTGTCTCATGATCTCCACTCCTCCATGACCACCACAGCAGCTGCTCAGGATACGGCCTGGTCCAGGATTGTGGAAACCTCGGGAATAATAAAAAACAGACTAACATGAGCGCAGATGCCATTCAAATTATAATGTCTTTTGGGAAGTGTTCCCGGCTCCGGTTGCCCTAAATAATGCAGACAATTGTTGGTATTAACATATTTTTATAACTAGTATTTTTCAATTTAATATAAACATCAAGATGGCTAATTTTAGGTACTATAGCAAAGACTATAGAATACACAAGACATGTCACTTGTATAGCTTGAATGGGGAAAAGTGTAATGCCTCTGCCTACTAATACAGGAGCCAGTTATGGATTGCTATAGACTGACGTTGGACCAGACGTGTGCTTTTAGGACCGTTTGGTGGTCAACAAACACACTGGAATCTCAGCGAACACTTGCTTCACAGACATAAGAAATATATCCAAATAAAACTTGAAATTTGTGCTTTTAAATGAACCAACTATACTTTAAAACAAAAGTTTTCTGGTTTTGTAATCTTTATGAAATGAACGTGAAGTACAGTCCGTCCTGTCAAACGCACATCACATGAAAGCAATTACTCAAACGCCCCACAAATTTGTAAACAAAGAGTCGCTGTCATTTCTGAAGGAGATTCGCCATCAAGACCAAGTTGTGGATTACTTCACAAGACCAGCGTGATATGACGATCATTATTCAGAGGATGATAATGTGTAGAATGGCCATAAATGAGGTTGGTGTCGTGATCTCGTTCTTTTTGAGTGCGCATTATATGCAAATATGCTGATTTTGTTTGATTTGAATGTTTAGAAAAGAAACTTATGCGAGAGATGTTGTTTAATTTGACTGATGATACCAAAATGTAAGGTAATCGTAAACTTGACGAACAGTTTTGGAGAATTTGATGTTTACCTATTCAGACGGGATCTGCCCGAGAGGCGTTTCAAAGATGGCCACCAAGTGAAATGACTTGCATTAAACAGAATTTGACTATAGAATTATATATGTTTTATAGAATTTGAATTGAATGTTTAGAAAAGAAACTTATGAGACAGATGTTGTTTAATTTGATTGATGATTCCAAAATGTAAGGTAATCGTAAACAGAATTTGACTATAGAATTATATGTTTTATAGAATTATATGTTTTCTTAGACCCGACTCATAGCCGAAAATTAATGTTATGAAGTCTTAGTTACCTAGTTACTCATTATACATTATTTATGCTTCATAGCCATGCTAGTCAAAATAACATCATCATCATTGTCATATTGTTTATCGGCTTGCAAAACTCACTGCGTGCCGAACTTCTCTGCATAAAAGGCTGCTACTCCAGTTTCACAGTGCATAAGTGGCGCGTCTTTTATCGGCGTGCATGTAAACAACCAGGATTCACACCGGGATCAGGAACAGCATGTAAGGCGCGTGGGAATGGTTTTCTACACACATGCATCAATATGTTTTCACCAGCTTTGTTTCGGCTGCACATAAAGAATAACAAGCATGCGCGTTCGCAACTGACTCTTAAAGGGACTGTGAGATGAGAGTCTAAACAGTTTTATTTACGTTATGCTCAAAACACACCCATAACTTATTAAGAGAGTAAGCACAACCCTGTTAGACCACGCGCCATGACGTAGAGTGTATTTTTCCATCCTTAAAATAGCAAAAGTGGATTCGGACATGAACCTTAAGGCTTTTGAACCATGTGCTTTAGACTTTGCGCTTAGATCATTAAGATAGAGTCCAAGGTGACAAACCGGCAAGGACAATGTGGAAAAGAACACAATATAAAGGGAGTAGAGAGCACGAGGAAGGACTAAAACAGGGCGCCATGGTGGCGTAGTGGGTAGCACAATCGCCTTACAGCTAGAAGGCTGCTGGTTCGAGCCTCGGCTGGGTCAGTTGGCATTTCTGTGTGGAGTTTGCATGTTGTGAGGTTTCCCCCACAAGTCCAAACGTGGTGTAGGTGAATTGGGTGAGCTAAATTGTCCGTAGTGTATGTGTCTGAATGAGTGTGTATGGTTGTTTCCCAGGGATGGGTTGCAGCTGGAAGGGCATCCGCTGTGTAAAACATTTGCTAGATAAGTTGGTGGTTCATTCTGCTGTGGCGACCCCAGATTAAAAAAGGGACTAAGCCGAAACAAAAATAAATGACCAGGACTAAAACAAAGGGGCGAGGCATAGGAAAACAAGGAGGCAGGACACGTGAAGCACAACAAAAGAGACCGCTAATACACAAAACAAACAAAGAGACATTAAACACAGACAGGAGTGACAGGGCTGTAAGGGCTGGATCCTGACACACACATGAACACAAATACACTCAGCCAACAGGATCTGGCTTTTAGAGTGAATGCAAGTATATCCGTATGTCTGATCAATACAGGTTTTGTAGGTTGGAGGACACACCTTCTGGAGCAGCACGACGTTACAGCATCCAGCTCTCAGCATTTGGAGAAAAGCCCTTTGACAGACACTGTTTACAGTCTTCAATGCTGTTTATTTTCTTTTCCACAGTATCCGCCTTGCATTTATATGTACACACATGTACAATACAGACAGAGGTAGCTCACAGAGCCAACACCTTTCCCCTGACAAGGAAACACACAGATTTCCTCTAAGAGAATGTTCTTCCTCAAACACTTTCTCTTTTCACTCATTGTTTCATTGGGTTGAAGTTTTGAATCCTACACTGAAAAACTATCTGGTAATTAACAGTTTTTGTGGTTTAGTATTTTGAAATAATTTAATGTATAAGAAATAATATACAGAGAAAAAAATCTGTAAATCAACAGAAAAAAGGTTTTTGCAGCATAATAAACAACACCAACCCAGACAATATTTCTTTCTAACTTTCTAACTTTTTACAACTAAATGTTGTTGGAATAATAATAATAATAATAATGCAATTCAAAAGCATAAATAATAGGGGAAAAATAAAAACATGAATCCCAAAATATGAAAACCTGCTAATTTACTGATATTTTATACAGCGTATGTACGTATTAATCATGTGTCAAACAGTCAAAAACCATGGCATGGCTTCTCGCACTTGGATCTACTCTGTCTCCTTGTCGTCACCACCACCATTGTCACAATTGCAACCTGATTTAACTTCCTTTCTGTTAAAAAAGTACTAATAAAAATTAGTAAATGTAGCGAGTAAAATAATTGGTGAGAGACAAACACCTCTCACTGATTTATTTATGGCAGCGATGAAAAGAAAAACCTTTACTATTGTGGAAGACTCTTCCCATCCTTTACATAGTTTCTTTAAGTGACTTCCATCTGACGGATGGTATAAAGTTATGGAGCCAGATCAGTTTCAAAAAGAAAATATAATTGCAAAATACATACATTAATTCATACATCCACAACACAATTCACGTTTAATTCATAAATACACAAATCTAATTCATAAACTCAAAACAAGATTCATAAATATACAAATCCAATTCGTAACTCAAAACACAATTCATAATAAATACACAAATCTCATTCGTAAGCTCAAAAAATGATTCATAAATACACAAATCTCCTTAGTAAGCCAAAACATAATTTATAAATACACAAATCTTAGCTGTAAACTCAAAACACGATTCAAAATACACAAATCACCTTCGTAAGCTCAAAACACAATACATAAATACACAAATGCAATTCGTAAGCTCAAAACACAATTCATAAATACACAAATGCCATTTGTAAGCTCAAAGCACAATTTATAAATACACAATTGTCATTCGCAAACTCAAAACACAATTCATAAATACACAAATCTTTCGTAAGTTCAAAACACAATTTGTAAATACATAAATTCAATTTAAAAAGTCAAAACACAATTCATAAATACACAAATCACATTGGTAAACTCAAAACACAAAACATAAATACACAAATGCCATTCGTAAGCTCAAAACACAATTTATAAATACACAAACGTCTTTCGTAAGCTCAAAACACAATTCATAAATACACAAACGTCATTCGCAAACTCAAAACACGATTCATAAATACACAAATCTCATTGGTTAACTC
>CAIGQQ010032456.1:56553-74800 GCA_903798035.1 Danio albolineatus
ACAATGGGTTCTGTTACTAAAATTAAATCTCCATTAATGCTGAATGAACTTTTGAATATATATATAAACACTATATTGACGTACTAATTAATTGCTGAAACTATTTCATATGCAGACTATACAGATCTTGAGCAGCACAGCGCAGCCGAGACCAACCCTGTTCCTGGAGAACTACCTTCCTGCAGATTTCAGTTGCAAACCATTTCAAACACTTCTGCCAGTAATTATCAAGTGCTGTTCAGGTCCTAATTAACTTATTCAGGTGTGTTTGATCAGGATTGGAGCTTAACTCTACAGGAAGGTAGATTCCCAGGAACAGGGTTGATTAAATTAAAAATGTAACAATTTCAATGTTTGTGATTTTTTAAAATAAATTTCGAGATTATACCAGAAATCATGTTGTCACAACCTCGGCTCATTCCTGCAGTCCCAGTCACCTCACCCAATCACCAGTCGCCACATCCCACACCAGATAACTGATCGCCCTCACCTGTATACCGCAATCACCAGTGCACTATAAAGTCTCACCTCATCCAGTCACTTACCAGCGGCAATTGAAGTCAGATTCTCCTTTTTGGCTATCCTTAGCGCTCCTGTGCTCTTCTGTGGATGCAAACAAGCCTGCTTAAGGGAAGTGACTGAACTTGTATTAGTGTTTTGCCTGAGATCTGAATATTACCACTTTGAACTGTGTGAGAACGCTCTCCTTTTGCTACACAACTTTTTAATTTTTTTTTATTTTATTTATTTATTTATTTATTTATTTTATTTATTTATTTATTTTCGCATAAAATTTGTAAAGTACAACTTTCCTGACCTGTACAAAAATTATATATAGACCATTTCAATGTGGTTATGTCATTGGCCAACAAATATTTCCTGCTTATCATACTATTTCATAACTAACAAGAGGCAATTCAATCATAACTTCACGTTAAAACAGCTATCATAGCATTATTTATCAATATGTGGACTTTTTGGGATTTTCAGAAGCTATGTAATTAAAAAATGTAAAACAGGAAATACATTAGGACCTTTGTTATTGTTTACATTCCTCAAAATGGTCTATATATATATATACATATATATATACACATATATACTTTAAACAGGTGTTGAGTTTATATCATAATTTGCTCTCCTTTATTGACCTTATTCTCCACGTATGAGCCATTTGAGTCTTTTTGTCTCGAGACTTCCGGTCTCATTCACTTCCATTCATTTTTAGACATTAAAAACAGCTTGTTTTGCTGCTTAATGTTGCAAACTGATGTTTTCTCATTATATTATTCTATTTCGTCTGTGTATACATGCAAACACTTGTTTGTAGAGCGAGTAGTTTGACCGTTTTCTGACATTTATTATTCCTAAGAATTTCTGCTATAGGCGACTGAATCGGAAGTTCTAAAGCAATCGCACAAACGAGCGCACTTCAGCATTGAAGAATAAGCTCAATACCTCACAAATCAAAGAGATTTGACGAGACACTTGATGGTAACTGAGTCAGCAGCTGTGTATTATTAAACAAATACGTTAGCATACTGTTTACATTTATGGCTTATGTTAACACAGACCTTACAAGATATTACTATTTATTTATATATTTACTTGCCTTCCATAATATAAAGGCAGCGTGGCTACAGGACCTTCCTAAACCAGCGATGCACGAACATCCTGTAGTCTCCACTGATCCCTGCTTACTAAGCAGCACCCACACTGAGTGCCATGGACTGCTCGACTGGCTGGGGTGCACATTTGCTTTTAAAAAGACGAAATCCCCCTCACTGTGTAATAGAACACGACCAACTTTCCCACTATGCAAATATTGGTAGGCCTCTGTGCTTTTAGAAGTCTTCATAAACGCTCCATCTACTCCTTGTGTCAGCGTACTGGAAGTTGGATGACAAAATGCAGAAGAGCGAGGTATTAAAAGTGGGCAGGGCGGA
This sequence comes from Danio albolineatus, assembly GCA_903798035.1. NCBI lineage: Eukaryota > Metazoa > Chordata > Actinopteri > Cypriniformes > Danionidae > Danio > Danio albolineatus. Next base: position 58,500 of record CAIGQQ010032456.1, read on the forward strand.
ATAAGGTCAATAGGAGCCTCAAGAACTGTGTTTTGTTTTGTTTTTCAGAAACTTGGAACATAATTCGGGTCTGAAGGGGTTAACTGGGTTAATTAGGCAAGTAAGGGTAATAAGGCAAGTCGTATAATGCTGGTTTGTTCTGTAGACCTTTAAATTGTCTTTGCTTTGCTAACCATCATTTGGGAAATATTTGAAAAGGGGGGAATTCACGTGAGGGCGACTAATACTAGTCTTTTAATATCATTTTCAAATGCCCAATGATTTTGGTTTTAGAGATCAGAATAAAGGTGTTTCATGTATCTGTGTTTGAAGGAATGTGTGTGTTGATGTGTGCCTCGTAGACCTACAAATATACTCACAAGTATAGCAATACCAGTACGTTTTGACCTTGTGCAGACATTTATTTTGGTCCCCATGAGTAAAACGACTCTTAAATCACACAGAATGAAGTACTTTTGAAAATGTACAAATGCAGATTATTTCTTGTGAGGGTTTAGGGTTAAAGTTGAGGTAGGGAGACAGAAAATACAGTTTGTACAGTATAAACTTCATTATGTATATGGGAAGTCCTCCTAAAGATGACAGTACAAGTGTGCTTAGACATATCAAGTGTGATATAGAACATGGTAAGTGTATTTATTCATGTACACTATAATATGTTGTTATACCCCATAGAACTACATATAATAGACAGAAACTTGTGTGTATGTGTGTGTGTGGTCAGGCTGAGTGCAATCTTACTTGCCTTCATCACATGATCAGTGTGCATGTGATACTCAAGGCTGTGTTTTTCCCTCTCTCACATGTCCATGGAATTATGAGGATCACACACTGCAGCCATACATTTGTGAGCGAAGCCCACTCCCACTAAACTCTCCTGCAGTACAATAATAAATGCTTTTATGTTACTTGGAGAATGATCCAGCCAATCATAAAACACCACATTAAACAAGCGCCTGCATCCCTTAATCCCGCCAAAATGTACTTCTTGACCTTTGAAAATAAATTTGTATTTATTTTTAATCTGTCATCATGTAATATAGCAGAGAAATCATGTTTATCTTTAACACTCTTAAAGGGGTGGTCCACAGTGTATTAAGGCTTGGTTGTGTTTGTAAGATGAAAAGCAATGTGTGCTTGTGCTTCAATTGTAGAAAATCATCTATTTTTTTTTTCATATATCTTACTTTGATTATCTACAGCTACTCTGTTAACATGTAAACACATCACGCCTCTTCAAACGTGTGCTTTTGTCATGTGTAAACAGTCAGTCAGAGCAGCTGTTAGCAGTGTTAGCTGCCTGAATCAGACAGAAAATGAAAAGCACACAGCTGAACCTCACGCCTGCTCTCTAAAATAAAATCTGACAAGAGTTTCACATGTGTTCGGAATAAGCATGTGTAAGTAATATAAAATGTTTACATATCTAATGCAAGATTATTATTTGAGATGTAGAGCGCTGGGAAAGTGGCCGCATAGACAGACACTGCACCCGCTGCTGAAGGTTGTGGCTGTTTACAGCAGTTTGACTGATGAATATGAACTTGTAGCTAAATTGTTAGCGGTGCCAAACAGCATTTCCCATTGTTTACATCCTCGCTACAACATACCATTAACGCTAGAAACTGTGCATGTAGTTGATAAATTTTAACAAATAAAAATACTTACAGGATGTGGCTCACAATCCACCGCTTCGTCGGTTGGAGGAGTTTCAGCTGAATCCAGCTGTTCTCCTTTGTTAAATGCCAGCTATATATTTAGCTATATATATATTTTTTTATAATTATCTGGAACATAATTAAAATTAAATTATAAGCATTTCTCTCTTTGTGTCGTGTCCTTTGGAAGCCTAAATACATAAACAGAACAAGCTCTGTGGAAATAGCAGCGTTTGCTAATATATGTAACCGGAAGCCCTTGCGATCTCACTAGCCCGAATGTATGTTTTTGTAGTCCCCAAACTTTGTTTGCTGTAAGCTTTGCTAAGCTAATTCTGAAAAGCGTATGTCTCCCTTTGCATTAAACTTTGAGCGTATTACACTCAGAGATGTTGTTTATGTTCACACAGCTACACATCAACTAAAGTTGAAATTATGAATCAAATCGGACCACCCCCTTAAATGTTATGTCTTATGGTTTTGTTTTATTAAAATATATGTAACCACTAGAACTTTTATTATATAAATCTCTTACCTATGTACTAACATTATTCCAAATGTTTAAAAGAATGTCCAAAATCCAGAGAAATAAGCCATTTTAATTAGTGAGACAGAGCATTTTTATGCTAATTTATAAAAGAAAATGCTAATTTATCCTCTATGTTTATGCTAATTAAATCATAAGCCATTGATTTCCAGATTCATTTTACAGTCCATTTCAGTGTGGTGATGTCATGAACATTTCCTGCTTGTAACAAGATGCAGTTCAATCGTGACTTAAAGTACACATGAAATCAAAACTAACCATATTGATTTTGTTAGCTCACACTGCTAGTTTTGTGATGAACAGTTCTTCTGTGAATGTCATGAAGAAAAACAGAATCGTTTGCCCTTGTACACTATAATTAACAAACAACACTGTTTGTTTTCAGTTGAATTCTCAGATTATGTTTGTCTGTATTGGCCGTGGTTAACATACTTTAACCACACCCTTCCAGCTGTCAGTTTTGAACAAACAGAAATGGTGATGCGTCTGTTAGGTTATAATAACTCTTCTATAACCCATTTCCCCATCTTTCTCAATGAAATGCCTACTTTACTACTCTACATACAATCAGCTCGCAGTAGAAATGTTATCTTCATTCTGTATGCCAATTGTGCTGTCAGACGTGCAGTGTGAAACATGACATTGTTTAAATGTTTTGACTTAATCTATAAGGAAACCACATGACTCACATTTTTGTGCTTTTAACATGTGAGTTGGACACAATCAGCTGATTCAGAAATTCAAGAGGGAATTTTGAAATCATGACAGAAAATGCATCAGTAGAGAAGATCACATTTTTATTGTATTGGTAGGGTTGCACTATATATAGAAAAATTGTTGTTATCGCAGCGATAGCATATGAAATATCCATATCACAGAGAAGTCTGATAAATTAAATAAAGTTAAAAAGCATTTGCATGCTGCATGCATTGGTTGTTCTACAAATCTGACCAGTCAGATGAGGCCTTTGCTTTTTCATCCCCACCCTTAAAAGAAGTGCAAGTTATCTTTTCCAAGGGCACTGACCAGTGTTGGGTAAGTTAATTTAAAAAAGTAATTAATTACTAATTACTTAATCAATATTGTATTTAAAATACTCATCTAATTACTGTGTCTGAAAAGTAACTTAATTACTCAATAAGTAACTTAACTAAATATGTCTTGAAATCCCTATAAACCTTGAGTGGACAAATAATAAATATTTCACTCTGTAAATAATAAATACTTAGATAAAACATATGAGTCAAACATGAAATAGTTTAGCCTTTTAGTTTTCTGAATCATTCATTCATTCATTCATTTTCTTTTCGGCTTAGTCCCTTTATTAATCCGGGGTCGCCACAGCGGAATGAACCGCCAACTTATCCAGCATTTGTTTTACGCAGCGGATGCCCTTCCAGCCACAACCCATCTCTGGGAAACACATCCATACATTCTCATTCACACACATACACTACGGACAAATTAGCTTACCCAATTCACCTGTACCGCATGTCTTTGGACTGTGGGGGAAACCGGAGCACCCGGAGGAAACCCACGCAACCACGGGGAGTTTTCTAAATCATCTTTATCATATTCCATTTTTTTTTTTAAATCTATAATAATTACATACATATTAATTTTTAGTATTCAATGTAGCCTTCTTAAATATTATTCTGCATATCTATCAATCAGGCAGGATCAGGCAATCTTTACTAAAAAAGCATTATTTTTCGTGGTATTAGAATGAAAGCCCGTGCAGTATGATCGGAAGTGGACAAAAGGCTTAAGATTTATACGGCATGTTTTTGAACTGGATTGTGTCTCTCTTGTTTACCTGTGATCCGATCGAGCAAAAGGTGTCTTATTACTCTGTAAACAGAGCAGCATCAGTCATGTTAAATTCGCCGACTCCCTCTGTCACATCTGCGTAGTCATCCTAGCCTTTCTCATAGTAATCTTCATGAACCAGCCCATGTAAGGTGCGCGATAGCCTTGATAAAGCCGCGCGCTACAGCACGCAGGCGCGCAATGAGGAAAAATAAATTGATTAATACTGTAATGTTCTTGTCTGGGAATATTTTTATTTGGTAAAACAGCCACTCGCTTCAGCTGAGTCCGACATCTTCCGCTTTATGACTAGCAGCAAACTGGCGCGTGGCCCTATCACATGCATCTGCACTACGATGATTTTAAAGCGCCAGAGTTTACTTTTACCTTTAGAACATAAATTAATAAAATTGTGTAAGATTATTCAGCGAGTTTAATTATTTTACAATGTAACGCAGGTACATTTATAAGTAACTGTAATTAAAATACCTAAAAATGAACAGTAATTAGTTACTTTACTTTTTCAGTGGAAAAGTAATTTAATTACAGTAACGCGTTACACCCAACACTGGCACTGACACAACCCCATGACAGACCTTTGCTTTTGGACTTGTTGCTGGTAACAGTCTGGATGATCCTTTTTTTGATGGTCCGGAGCACACGGCGGTGCTGGTGATTTCAGGTCTACCGCTGGATGTGTGTTGTGCTTGAACGTGGAGAGGAAACTTTCAGCGTATGACTTGTTTTGTTTTGTTGTTCGGATGGTTATTTCCATTGTTTTATTCTCCCTGTGGCATTTTAAATGTGTACTTCGAATAGTAGATTGGATTTTATAAGAGCTATAGGCAGTAGTTGCAAAGCGAATGCGTAACTCTACTGTTATGAATGCACATGAGCAAACAGCATTCTTTGAATAGCAGTGAGGCAAAGTCTGACCAAGTATGCACTACTCGAACAAAAGCAATGTTATCAGCGATGGGCTGGTATGTACTGTGTTTTTAGGTGTGTTGGGACAATCTCTCTCTCTCTCTCTTACACACACACACACACATGTTGGTCAGGTGGTTTACGAGGACTCTTTATTGGTGTAATGTGTTTTATGCTGTAAAAAATAATATTACTTGGAGTTTTGTGTTGCTTTCAGTCCAAATTTCTACAAAAATATATAAATCAAGAAGCATTTTGTCACGTTTTCAGTAATAATACGTCAAAATTAAGTCAGTTTTTCTTTAAAAGAAAAATAATAAACTCACCTCTTGGTCCATCTTCGCCCATGCACACGTCGTCTTGCGTTTGCTTGTTGATGAAGCCATTAACTGCAGTTAGCAGCACCTGCTGGTGAGGACGCCTAACAGCAGACAATAGCTGCGTCCCAAATCGCACACTTGTGCACTTTTCTACGCCATTCTGTAGTATAAATAGTGTAATAAGTGCGTTCACACTGAAAACTCTAACAATAATAAGTGCACTTTAATTACCCGGATGATGCACTCATTCTACCGCTAATATGAAGTGTGTAATGATGGACACTTCACGCACTCAACGACCGGAGCTTCGTGCACGTAACGAAAGAGGCGGAGCTATTGTGCGCACATGTTGGATAACTTTATTTATTTTGGACTGTGAAAGCAAATTTCTCCTACGAGAGTGATTATAGCGCCTCCCGGTGGTGAATGCGGTTATACTCATGCCAGGTATTATTTGGAATTTTGGTCATTTATTTCTCTAATTTGGCGACCGTCAAACGTCATCAGGGAAACGGTTTGAACTTCCGCTTAGTAAAAAACCCATTAGTGTTCCATTTGGGACAGCACTACATACATATACTATGCTGTTGAGTGTGTAAGTGCATAAGTACATAGTGCATAAGTGTATAGTGTGTCATTTGGGACGCAGCTAGTGATCTTGGATCGGTACTCTATTGCTTTTCCTGCAGTACCCGGATGTAATCTCGAATTTCAACAGCCGAATTTGAACCACTGAATTTATGGAAGCGAATTTTTGAACTGAAATAAAATGAACTGAAAATTGCCCTTTGAATAAAATATATCGTATTTTTAAACCGTACTGAATATTTTGGAAGTGAACTTTGGAAGGTGAATTATGAAGTATTGAATTTAAGTATGAAAATGTGTGCAAAATATTTTTAGTTAAAATATTCACAGCTTAAATAAACAGCTATGTTAAATTTCGGGACATAAAAATACAAACCCTGGCAATTCATGTCATTAAAATGCAAGCACTTGTTAATTCAATGCATTATTTTCTCCAGTTAGTGTTATTCGACAAGCTTTTTAATTCAATACTTTTGGCATTGATTTTGTTCCATACTAGTAATGGTACTTTTACTTGGGTATGATTTTTCAGTACTTTTTCCACCACTGGTCATACCCATGCCATAATACTTGTTTCTGTCCTTGTAAACCACCAAAACCAGAATCAGATCAGAATCAGAATCAGTTTTATTGCCAAGTGTGCTTCACACACACAAGGAATTTGCTTTGGCTACAGAAGCTTCCAGTGTACATAAAGTGACAAGTGACAACACAGAATAAATACAAAAAAAGAAGGCGATAGACATTAAACAGAGATGCAGTCAGTCCAACGATCTGGATGTTGAAATGTATGTACAGATTTGTTATAAATATACAGGTTATAAGGTGCTGTGTGCAAAAGCGTAAGTATTGCATTGTATATTGTTATAAGGTGCTGTGTACAGATGCGTAAGAAGTATTGCATTATATATTGTTATAAGGTGCTGTGTACAAATGCGCAAGGAAAAGTATTGCATTGTATATTGTTATAAGGTGCTGAGTACAAGTGCATGTGAGAAAGTATTGCACATTTATTGCACAATAGGAGAAATATGAACTGTTCATAAGGTAGATGGCCTGAGGAAAGAAACTTTTCCTGTGTCTGACAGTTTTTGTGCTCGGTGCTCTGTAGCGCCGGCCAGACGGTAACAGTTCGAACAGGAAGTGTGCTGGGTGCGAGGCGTCCAGGGTGATTTTGCGAGCCCTTTTACTTACTGTGGAAGAGTACAGTTCTTGAAGTGTAGGAAGAGAAGTGCCAGTTATTCGTTCAGCAGTCCGGACTATTCGCTGTAGTCTACGGAGGTCAGATTTGGCTGCTGAGGCGAACCAGACGGTGATTGAAGTGCAGAGGATGGACTGGATGACAGCTGAGTAGAACTGCACGAGCAGCTCCTGTGGCAGGTTGAACTTCCTCAGCTGACGAAGGAAGTACAGTCTCTGCTGGGCTTTCTTTACAATAGAGTCTATGTGAGTGTCCCACTTCAGATCCTGAGAGATGGTGGTGCCCAGGAACCTGAATGACTCCACTGCAGCCACAGTGCTGTCCATGATGGTGAGCGGGGGGAGTGCAGGGGGGTTTCTCCTGAAGTCCACTATCATCTCCACCGTTTTGAGCGTGTTCAGCTCCAGATTGTTGTAACTGCATCATAAAGCTAGCCGCTCCACCTCCTGTCTGTATGCAGACTCGTCACCGTTCCGGATGAGGCCGATAATAGTAGTGTCGTCCGCAAACTTCAGGATCTTGACGGAGGGATCTTTTGCGGTGCAGTCGTTGGTGTACAGGGAGAAGAGCAGTGGGGAGAGAACACATCCTTGGGGGGCACCAGTACCGATGGTGCGGCTGTCAGACATGATTTTGCCCATTCTGACTAGCTGTTGTCTATCTGTCAGAAAGCTGGTGATCCACTGACAGACAGAGCTAGGAACAGAGAGCTGGGTCAGTTTGTGCTCGAGCAGTGATGGGACGATGGTGTTAAAGGCAGAACTGAAGTCCACAAACAGAATCCTTGCATAGTTCCCTGGTTTGTCCAGATGTTGTAGGGTATAATGCAGTCCCATGTTGACTGTATCATCCACAGACCGGTTTGCTCTATAGACAAACTGTAGGGGGTCCAGCAAAGGTCCGGTGATGTCTTTCAGATATGCTAGAACCAGTCTTTCAAATGACTTCATGACCACAGATGTTAAGGCAACAGGTCTGTAGTCGTTGAGTCCGGTGATCTTTTGTTTCTTCTGGATTGGGATGATGGTGGAGCGATGGTGGAGCGATGGTGAACCAGTACACACACACACAAACACAGCTACAGTATCTTTACTGGAGCTTCTACTGGTTTTATTCTGAACAAACAATATTTTCTGCCCTCTAAAATGAAACCTTTCCCTAAATCCAACCTTCACAGAAGCTTTTTTTGCAATTTTATACAGTACAAATGTTATTTAGTTTTTGTAATAAATTCCCCTGTGGCTATAAAGTCGGAAAATATCTGATTTACTATCCTTGTGTGAACATTTCGGTCCTCACAACCTGTTAAAAAAAAGCACACACACACACACACAAAACAGTGAATAAAAAACAGTTTACTCTAACAAGGCTCAGTAGTTCAGAGAACTGTGAATAACCACTCCTCCTGTTTGGCATCTATGATTGGCTGAGACGTGTGTGTGCTCCAGGGGGAGGGAGGGTGTGCGCGTATGTGTCTGTTTGTGTGTGTGTGTGTGTGTGTGTGGAGAAAGTGGAAGTGCCAGTGGTTAACATAAGCCTCCTTGTAAGCTCCGATTGATTGAGACAGATCACTTGGAGCCATTCAAATCTTTAAAACCTCCTTTTCCAGTGCTGGCAACAAGTAAAATAGTGTTCAGTGCTCTGAGTAATCGCATATTCTTTATAACAATTATCTGGTTGGTCTGTTGTACACAGCAACAGTGCTCTGATTGGCTAGTTTAAGAGTGTAACTGTGCTCTAATTGGCTGGTTATGGACAATAGCAGTGCTCTGATTGATGAATTATAAACCGTAAGAATGCTCTGACTGGTCCAGTAAAGACAATGAGAGTGCTCTGATCCATTATATGGTGTCAGTGCTCTGTCTTAATGGTGCACAGTCTTCTGATTGGTCAGACAAAACACAATGTATACTCTAATTGACCTATTATAGATGGTAAATTTGTTACAGAAAGGTGCACTGGAGGCAGTGGTGTAAAGTAACTAATTACAAACACTCAAATTACTGTAATTGAGTAGTTTTTCTCAGGAATTGTACTTTACTGAGTAGTTTTATAAATTTGGATTTTTACTTTCCCTTGAGTACATGTTTAGTGCAGTATCGGTGCTTTTACTCCTCTACTTTCCTTCAACCTGCAGTCACTACTGTATTTCTGTCTTGTCCATTGTCTAAAGTAGAAAGATCAGTCCTGTGATTCCTGTCCAATTAAATCACACATAGAAAGTAAATCACATCATACTGAACAACCTCAAGACATGGGCGCTTTATAAATGCAGCAAACCTTTTGGAAACATTAAAAATGTCCAAGAAGATGTCCAAAATCTGCACACGCAATGATCCAGAGACTTTTTGTAGACTGCATGTCACTGTTTTGGATTTCACAAAATTATGGATGTTGACTGTATGATGACTGAAATCACAGCCTTAAGAAACCACTAAATGGAACAAATGAAGAATGGAAGGAAGGGCCAAATAAAAGGAAGGACTAAACAAGGAATGGAAGGAAGGATCAAAGAACCAAATAAATGAAGGAAGGATTCAAGAAAGAACTGAACAAACTAAGGAAGGAAAGAAGGAAGGAACGAATGAACAAAGGACCTAATAAAGAAAGGAACAAAAATATAAAAGAAAGAATGAGCGAACAAATGAAGGGAGGAAAGAAGGAAGGACCAAACGAATGAAGGAAGAATTCAAGGAAGGACTGAACAAACTAAGGAAGGAAAGAAGGAACGAACAAACTAATGAATGAACAAAAGGACCTAATGTAGGAAGGAACGAAAATATGAACGAACGAATGAGTGAATGAAGAAAGGAGAGAACAAATATTTGAAGGAAGGTTGGAAGGAACGAACGAAAATAGGAATAATACACCATATGTTGTTTGTGCAGGGATGTGTTAGGTTGTTATCATAAACAGTCAATTTAAAATATATATATATTTCATTTTTAAAAATCAGGAAAACAAAAGCAAAGCACACTTCATGCTGTATAATTTTGTATAGTTTTAGCGTGACCTCATTCAGTTGACTTTTCATCGCCTTTGATAAACTCTCACGAAATTTTCTCAGAGCTGCTGCGGTCATCAGGGGGCGGGGAATGGCACGAGTTAAACAAAAATGCATCAGTTGCACCTAATTAAATTCCAACCTAAAAAAGAAATTGGCATACAGTTAAAGTAGACGTAAATACAAGTAAATGAGGGAAGTCTAATCAGCAAAACAAGTGAGTATACCGTGGGTATACGCAACTATTGATCCTCAGAAGTCGTAATACCCAAACAGCTTGTGGAAAAAAGTAGGCATACTAACTACACCACTGATCTTTACCAAAGGTATAGCATTTCTTGGTGTGTTCCTTGAACAATAACACAAAGAGAATGCTTAAGGTTTGCCTTCTTACTTCATAGACTTACAGTAGATTTAAAAAAGCAGTAATGTGAGTGGTCTAGACCAACCTTACAACAGTATGACTTATAGAGGGTGTACTCAAGTAAGATAGCTTAGGCAAACACATATTAACTTTAAGGTACAGCTTACGTATAACAGGTTTCGAGAAACCTACAGTATGGTTTGTTTACAATAGTGCTCCTATTGGTTTACACATGGAAAGTGTTGAACAATTGGTCCACATCCCAGGTACAGGAGCAAAGAATTCTGGCCCAGATTTGGCATAAAACTGGCACATCAGGGATTCATTCTGCACTGGCATACAACATGTGGGCCAAACATGACCTGGGTTTGGCAGAGGTGGCATCGTGATGTGTATTTATACAGTGCATTTATCGTGTATAGCCATACACCCAAAGTGCTTCACAACCACAGGTGTGGCGGGGGTTGGTTTGGTCTCTCCACACCACCACCAGTGTGCAGCATCCACTTAGATGATGCTACGGCAGCCACAGGACAACAACGCCACTGAGCTCACCACACACCAGCTATTGGAGTGGTGAGACCGTGATAGAGCCAATTCAGTGGATGGGGAAGATTGGGAGGCCATGATGGAGGGAAATTGGCCAGGACACCCAGGTTAAACCACAACTCCTTACGAGATGTGCCATGGGATATTTAATGACCAAAGAGTCAGGTTTAACATCTCATCCAAAAAATTGTGCTCACTGACAGTATAGTGTCCCCTTCACTTTTCTGGGGCATTAGGACTCACACAGACTGCAGTTTAAGCGCCCCCTGCTGGCCTCACTAACACTACTTTAAACAGCAACCTAGGTTTCCCATGTAGTCTCCCATCCAGGTACTGACCAGACTCAGCCCTGTTTAGCTTCAGTGAGTAACCGGTCTTGGGCTGCAGGGTGATTATGGCTGTGGCCAGACAAGGGCTGTCTTTAAGGCGGCACACAAATCTTGGGACAGGTGTCAAATGTAGTACTTGGCCCAGATGTTAAAAATGTATATGTGGGACAGGTCACACTTTATTTTGATGGTCCGTTTGTTGAATTTAAGTTACATTGCAACTAATTCTTATTAGATTATAAGTAGACTGTTAGGTCGGGGTTGTGGGTAGGCTTAGTGTAAGTTGACATGTACTTGCAAAGTTTCTTATAGTCAGTTAAATGTCTGTTGAATGTCAGTATCAACAGATATTAAGTAGACAGTCTACTAATACTCAAATGGACCATCGAAATAAAGTTTTACTGTGGGACATGTAAGTTTGGCCTATCTTGACCCACATTCAAATTATTTTTGAGTAAAGAAAAAGATTCTAACTACCAGGTCACCATAGCGCCGAAGCATGCCTAAATCGCAATAATTCATGGGCTGATTGTGTGGGTCACATACATTTTGCTATGTGGGATTCTATGTAGTGTCTATGCTGTGGGTGATTGTAGACAGCACCCTTACTGGTAATTGAAAATAACAGCATTCTGATTACATGGTTATAGACAGTGACAAGTTTTCTGATTGGATGGTTATAGACAGTAATAGAATTCTGAGTGGTTCATCATAGCAGTATTCTAATCAGTTATACACAAAACGATGTGCTCATAAATTATGGTTATTAACTTTATTCTGCAATGTGGAAGTGTGCTTGTTTTTGCGATTGTACAGTATTAGTACTTTTCAATATAGTTTCCTATGGGAGAAATTACTATAGGAATAATAAGCGGCAGAAAACGGTCAAACTACTTGCTCTAAAAACAAGTGTAAACACGTGTATGCATAAAAAGTAGAATAATGTAATAAGGAAATACCAGTTTTCAACATCAAGCAGCATAATGAGCTGTTTTTAGCATCTAAAAATCAATGGAATTGAATGAGACTGGAAGTTTCAAGCCAAAAAGATTCCAATGGCTGCATCTGCTCGCACAGTATGTGAAGAATAAGGTCAATATAACAATGTTCAGATACAATGGTTATAGATAGTATTAATGCTCTGACTGGTTTGCTCTGAAACAGTTGAGTTTTACCATATTTGAATCCATTCAGCTGCTCTCCAGGTCTGACAGGAGCACTTTTAGCTTAGCTTAGCTTAGCATAACTCCTTATTAGCACAATGATATATCATGCAGTCCATGAAAATACAGTAGTGCCCAACTAGGTACTGTAACTAATTACTAGCACTGCATAATATCGTCAGAAGAGCAAAGCTTTAAATAGGAATTCTTTTTTTTTTTTAAATAATGGTCTAATCCGATTTATGCTAAGCTAAGCTAGGATTCAGAAAACTGTTTAACTCAAGGTGACTCATAAAAAGAGGCTATTGTCAACAAAAAAAAGTGGAGTGTTCCTTTAAAACATAAAGAGTGGCATGAAATGATCCAGTATACTGTACATGACTGGCTGGTTATAGACAGTGTTCTGACTGGTCAGTTATAGGCAGCCATTTTACCCCCTTTCCACACATTCCGGCGCAGATCTCTCTGCCTGACTGGCACTGTAAAAGCGTTAAACTGGAAAAATCCAATTCCAGTTTAAAATCCATCCAAACGTTGAACAATATAAACACTCTGAATATGCTACTGATATGTCTGTGTACGTTTTACTCTCCCACTGAAGTCGAATTAGCCTTGAAAGTGCTGCCTCTCAGCCACAGCTTTAAGGTAAAGCTCTTAGCACAAAGCACACTTAGATCTATTATACAAATGTCTTTAAGCTCTCAGCGCAGAGCTAAAGACCCTGTGTATAAAGACCCCTCCTGTGTTTTAGGTGTTTCCTTTTGAAACAGGAAGCTGGGGAAGGGCAAACTGAAATGTGTGTGATTTGAAGCTAATAGCTAGGACACTGTTATTCTGGGGGACGTTAAGCAATAATTTGCATATCAGCCCTTGGCTGAAAAGTTAGTTATGAATAGATTTGCCAGTTTCCAGAAATGAAAGCCTGTGTATATCTGCATAAAGGTTTAGCATGTTTTGTCAACTTTTAATGATACACTAGCACACTATGGGTTGCCTCTAAGCTAATGCTACTCTTCAGTCATCCAAGAAAAATCCTAATTCATTATTATGACATGATGTGCATAGGAATATACATAGTAACTTTATTAGGTACACCTTACTTGTACCAGGTTGGACCCCCTTTTGCTTCAGAACTGCCTTCATCATTTGTGGCGTAGATTCAACATGGTACTGGAAATATTCCTCAGAGATTTTGGTCCATATTGACGTGACAGCATCACGCAGTTGCTGCAGATTTGTCGGTGATAATGCTAATCTCCCATTCCACCACATCCCAAAGGTGCTCTATTGGATTGAGATCTGGTGACTGTTGAGGCCATTTGAGTACAGCGAACTCCTTGTCATGTTCAAGAAACCAGTCTGAGATGATTCATGCTTTATGACATGGCTCGTTATCCTGCTGGAAGTAACCATCAGAAGATGGGTACAATGTAGTCATAAAGAGATGGACATGATAAACAACAACACTCAGGTGCACTGTGGCGCTGACACGATGCTTAATTGGTACTACTGGACCCAAAGTGGACCCCACACCATTATACCACCACCACCAGCCTGAATTGTTGATACAAGGCAGGATAAATTCATGCTTTCATGTTGTTGATGCCAAATTCTGACCCAACCATCCGAATGTCGCTTCAGAAATCGAGACTCATCAGACCAGGTAACATTTTTCCAATCTTCTATCGTCCAATTTTGATGAGCCTGTGTGATTTGTAGCCTCATTTTCCTGTTCTTAGCTGACAGGAGTGGCGCCCGGTGTGGTTTTCTGCTGCTGTAGCCCATCTGCCTCAAGGTTGGACGAGTTGTTCTTTCAGAGATGCTCTTCTGCATACCTTAGTTGTAACGAGTGGTTATTTGAGTAACTGTTGTCTTTCTATCAGCTGGAACCAGTCTGCCAATTCTCCTCTGACCTCTGGCATCAACAAGACATTCGCGCCCACAGAACTGCCGCTCACTGGATATTTTCTCTTTTTCAGACCATTCTCTGTAAACCCTGGAGATGGTCGTATGTTAAAATCCCAGTAGATCAGCAGTTTCTGAAATACTCAGACCAGCACGTCTGGCACCAACAACCACATTACATTCAAATCACTTAAATCACCTTTCTTCCCCATTCTGATGCTCGGTTTGAACTGCAGCAGATCGTGCTGACCATGTCTACATGCCTAAATGCATTAAGTTGCTGTGATAGGCCGATTCGAAATTTGCGTTAACGGGCAGTTGGACAGGTGTACCTATTAAAGTGTAGTTGGTCTCTGGAAAAAGCATTTCAAATAAAGAAAGGACATAAAAGTTTAAAATTACTATACAACTGTATTATCTATGAAAGCATTTAAAATGTTTTCATTCATTCATTCATTTTCTTTTCGGCTTAGTCCCTTTATTAATCCAGGGTCGCCACAGCGGAATGAACCGCCAACTTATCCAGCATTTGTTTTACGCAGCGGATGCCCTTCCAGCCACAACCCATCTCTGGGAAACACATCCATACATTCTCATTCACACACATACACTACGGACAATTTAGCTTACCCAATTCACCTGTACCGCATGTCTTTGGACTGTGGGGGAAACCGGAGCAGCCGGAGGAAACCCACGCAACCACGGGGAAAACATGCAAACTCCACACAGAAATGCCAACTGGCCCAATTTAAAATGTTTTGAAAGTTAAAATTGCTACAAATTCAAAGTAATTTGTTATGTCCTAAATTTGAAGTTGGTAAGATTTTATTAAGGTTTACCAAAAATAGCCACAGAGTAACAATTAAATTTATGCTTCTCCCCACTACTGTTTCAAAGTCAATACATTTCTGTACCAATAACACCATTTATCTCAAAGCATCAAATAGATTTCACATCTACAGTAATATGATTTATCAGTATTTGATTTGAGAATAAAACATTATAAAAAAGTTGGCTTTGAGAGATCAAATTTGTATCAGTCTCGAATGCACTTCTGTGAGCATTTACTCCAGTCCTTTTCACATCCCATAGCTATGCCTAAATGCATGATGTGACCAGATAAGACAGCTGCATGAACTAGAACAGCCAGTTATTCCATTTAAGCTATGGTTATGACACCTAAGAACATTGTTTACATATTGTGTTTTGTTCATTCGGCAGGTTTCTGACCTCAGACAGTTGTATGTAGGACTAGTTTGTCATCTAAAGCCTTTTGTAAAATAACTGAAATCATTTGGCACACAGATATATAATGCCATTAAGATCATTGGCCAATCAGAATGAGGCATTGAACATCCCCATAGCATAAACTCTCATAAACTACCACACCTCAGTACCAGACCTTGAGTGTTTCAACAGATAAACATCCACAAGTCAGTCACAGTAACCTCTATGGAGCAGACAGTCTTTACCCATGATCACCTGCACATTAAAAGACTATAGCAGGTGCCGCCTGAGCTGTTGTTATAGGCATGCTGCTATTTATGGCAGCCACATGTACAGCAGGCTTTCATATTAGGCTATAAACTCACCAGGTAGCGTTCGCCACAGTGACAGCACAGATGCAGTATTTACACAGCTTTAAAAAAATGGAAGGGAATCAGGAATGAACATTTTAAAACAAAATATGTTTGATAGATTGGTCATGTGTTTACAAACACAACACCCAATGAAATGTGTGGGGTTTTTTGTTTGTTTGTTTGTTTGTTTGTTTGTAATTTAGTTTTTATTTCCAAAAATGAAAATTATAGAATTTTACAATCCCATAGAAAAATACTTTTAACAGTTATTACCCCTTTTATGTATATATATATGTATATATGTATATATGTATATATATATATATATATATATATATATATATATATATATATATA
>CAIGQQ010032456.1:134800-173492 GCA_903798035.1 Danio albolineatus
TTTACTGGAGTATGATTTTTCAGTACTCTTTCCACCACTGGTCTATGCATAGACAGTTGCTCTTTCCCCTAGTTCATCATCATGCGAGCTGACATGTTTTCCTGTGCAAATGCAGAGCTGCAAACATTTTGAATAGTAATTATCTCAGTCTGTGAGAACAAGTACGAACGTGATACAAAAATCTGTTGCCGTCTTACTGCTTGGGGAGAGAGTGAACGAGGAGCACGTTTCCTTGGCAACCGAAAAGACCTGTATGCTCATTCAAAGCGGCAAATTAGATTTTTGTGGCCAACTGGGTTCGTTTGCTGAGACTTCGGCAGCTGATGAGCTTCCATTACTGCTTGTTCGATATCTTTTAAGATGTCAAAAGGAAATCCAACACAGACGCCCTGTGATTTTGTGCGGACCGAATAGAGAAGGCCAGGGAATGCTCTATATTTGTCAAGCTTGATAATCTTATATTCCCTTTTATCTCTCCACAGGATTGAACAATAGGAGCAGAAGCCAGAAATGCTGTCCACACAAAGAAGCATGTAATAATTCCCATGATCTTGTGGGAATCCTGTTTATTTTGAGTTACATAAGACGCCATTTTGTCCTGTTTGCTTTGAACTCCTGCTAGATCGCTTTATTACGCTTGATTTGCACATTCAAAAGCCATTTATGATCATGTTCTTCTGTCTGATTGATGACATGGAGGCTTAAAGAGTGTTTTCAAAGGTCATAATCTGATTAATCACATACAGAATTTGACTGGCGCTCCAATGTAAGGAGCTCGCAAGACTTGTTTCTGCAAATGTAAACCGGCACATATTATTAAGGCTAAATATGTCCCCCAGACACCATTTGCCACAAACGTGTGCCTTTTCGAAGGCTTCGCTGAATGTCTTAATTTGATATCCTTTCAATTATTCTGGGGGATTTAGAATAAATTAAAGGAACACTCCCCTTTTTTTGGAAGTAGGCTCATTTTGGGTTAAACAGTTTTAATATTTACCAGAGTTTTACCATTTTTTTATTCAATCACTTTTAGCTTAGCTTAGCATCAATTGTTGACTTCGTTTACACCATACCTGCCAACATTTTGTTTTGAAATTTTGGGAGATTATCAAGGGGGGGGGGTTGATTAAAAATAAAAATACAAATAACAAAACAAACATACAAATGAGCCCAAAGCAATATCCATGGCGACACAATGAGGTCTTGTAAAGCGAAGCGATAACAATAAACTCTCTAAAGAATTGAGCATTATTATTAATTTTAACATAATTTACAATTTTAGGGCCGTTGTGATTTCACATGTTGAGTGATGATGTTTTTCCTACCGTGTTCTACATTAAAATCAACACGACACACCTTGCAGAAAGCGTGGCCGTCGTCGAGGTGGTTTCTATACAAAAACTTGAATTCTTCCGTCCAGCTGTTGGTAAATTTACATATATATATTATGTATATATTGTTTTCTTTGCCGAAGCACAACCTGACTCTTTTCCTTCCATCATGTGTACTACTACTGACGCAGCTGCTTGTTGCTACTGCCACCATTCAAGTCCCGCATCCACCTCCTGCGCAGAAATCAACAGCGCACCTGAGTTGTAATGTATGTTGCCAGATTGAGAAAAAATATGTTACAAGATTTGAATATTGCGTCAATTGTGTGAGGTGATGAACTTCATTCAAGATCTGGCAACTTCACAAACGTGAATAAAAGTGCTTTTTTTTAAAACTGCATTGGGATGTACAAATTACGGGAGTTTCCCAGGAGAAATAACAAACCGGGAGGGTGGTGGGAGATGGATGTGAAATACGGGAGACTCCCTGGAAAAATGGGAGTGCTGGCAGGTATGATTTACATGGACATCAGTAATCAAATTATTTGGCTTAATCTGAATAAGGCAATATTATGATTTAGTTGTTTACATGAGTTGCTTTTTGAATGTTCCTGCCATGGTCCTGTTTTACATGTTATACAGTAGCACATAATTCGATCAACGTCATTGCGCCACCACGCTATCCACGTTTCTTCCTGAGTTTCTTGTAATTTCGGATGTTTAATTTTTAATTTGTTGACTTTAACTGCAGTTTGGCACTTTCGCTTTCATTCAGGAATATTTCGCGCATACCCCTCGTGACAAACGAGATACTGGATGCGATTATGAAATGCTGGACGAGTGTTGTGTTAATGGAATTTGATACCGCACACTGTATGGGAAAAAAACTTCCACATTTCACGATGCAGGCGTCTGTGGTCCTTCTCTGACTCGGTAGGTGCAGAGAATACTGTCAGACAGCCGTGTGTGTATATACTGTAGACTAGCTGTTGCAAAGTGTGGTGAAAATCCTACAAGATGGTAATAGTTTGATTGCGGTTTTTACATGTCGAACTTCAATTATGTGACTAAAATCGGCATGCTCCACATGTCTTAATCCGATTTCTGTTTAGTTCGATTATGACCTTAATCAGATTAAATTACTCAAAAAAATCTGTTTACATGGTAGATCCCTAATCAGAGTATTGTCTTAATCACATATTATGCAGCGATGTTACCTCTTTACCTAGCTATGGACTATTGTCACGTGCAGAACTCTTCCATATCGTTCATGAAATGAAAACTCTTTTTTAAATAGCAACTTTAAATTAAATTAAGATATGATGTAATATTACATCTCATTGTAACATGATGTAACTACAGAATAGTCGCACATTAAATAGAAAAATTATTGAAATTCTTTTGAAAAAAATTTTTTGAAGCAAGCTAATGGTCTAATCCATTTCAATGATTTATGCTAAGCTAAGCTAAAAGTGCCCCCACAGTGCTGTTACCTAGTTTAAATAGAAAATTATCTAAACCTTTTTTTTAATTAAGCAAGAAGCTAAAAGTCTAATCCGATACAATGATTTATGCTAATTAAATCTAAATGTGCTGCCGCAACACTGTTACCTAATTTAAATAAGAATAGACAATCTTTTTTTAAAAAGAAATTTGAGCGAGATGCTAATGGTCTAATCCAATTTAATGATTTACGCTAAGCTAAAAGTGCTCCCAAAGTGCTGTTACCTAGTTTAAATTAAAAAAAATATCTTTCTTTTTTTTTTACATTGAGCAAGATGCTGATGGTCTAATCCAATTCAATGATTTATGCTAAGCTAATCTAAAAGTGCTCCCGCAACAGTTAACTAATTTAAATAGGAAAATTTCAGACACTCTTTTTTAATTTTTTGAGCAAGATGATAATGGTCTAAAATTATTTAATGATTTATTCTAAGCCAAGCTAAAAGTGCTCCTGCAACGCTGTTACCTATTTTAAATAGGAAAATTAATAAAGATCTTTTTTTCTTTTTACATTTTTTTAAGCTAGATGCTAATGGTCTAACTGCTAATGGTCTAAATGGTTACTGAAATTAATTTGAAAACTGATTAAATATACATTTACACACATTTACACAAGTAAATAAACAGAATGATGAGCTAAAAATCTTAGAAAATCTGCGAAATTCTGTGCGTGCAGATTCCGTGTGGCCCTACTCATTACTTCAACTTAAATGGAGTAAGTTCACAGTACTTATATAGATTAGTTTTTGAACTCAAATGGTTTGTAGCAATCGATTTCCTCAGACGATTTGTGTTGCCTTAACTTAATAGTACTCAGTCTTACTGTGTTCAAATTTCTTCGTTTACTCAAATGGATTAAGTTCACAGTACTCCTTTTTGTGAGAAAAACACCAAAATAAGTGTGCTGTGGTAAAATATTATGCAATTATACTCATACTCAATTATACTCAGAAAGTATGATAAATCATGTACCATGTATGTAAATTAAATAACTACTTCATGAATATGCTAAGGCTATCAGGGTAGAATTGCTTACTACAAACCTACACTGTAAAACACAACAGTCAACTTTATCAAATGAAAGGAGTGTAGTTAACTCAGTAAATTTACTGAAAGTTAAAACTACTCGTTTAAAAAGAGTTTTGAACTCAGTGTTGAAGGTAATGAGTTAATTAACTACCTCATTACTTCAACTTAAATGGAGTAAGTTTACAGTACTCATATAGATTTTTTAACTCAAATGGTTTAACAATCGGTTTCCTCAGACGGTTTGAGTTGCCTTAACTTAATTAATTGGGTTTTACTGTGCTCAGATTGCTTCGTTTACTCAAATGGATTAAGTTCACAGCACTCATTAGGATTAGTTTTTGAACTTAATGGGTTGTTGCGATCGGTTTCATCAAATGGTTTGAGTTACCTTAACTTATTGGGTTTTAAAGGGTATATTTTCATTTCATAATAGCAAATGCACTTTTTCATACAATTAAAGTTAAAGGTGATCAGAGGCCTGACTCTGGAAAATTCCCTTGGTTTCTCCTTTCTTACACCAAAATAAGTGTGTTGTGGTAAAATATTATAGAGTCCAAGCTCAGAAAGTATGATAAATCATGTACAATGTATGTAAATTAAATAACTACATCATGAATGTAGTATATATGCCAAGGCTATCAGGGTAGAATTGCTATCATAAACCAGAAGACATCTTGACGTAACTGATTTATAAAATGTCGCCATCTTGTGGCGCGAAATATTCCAGGTCAGGTGACGAATTGAATAGTTAAAATAAGTTAAATAATCACAACAAATAAATAATTAAATCAGAATATTTTGGAAGAAACGTCTCTATTTCCAAAGGTTATTTTTATATTTCAATAATATTTCATTTTATACCAAAATGAAAACCGAATGTGTGCCCGTGCTCCAAGTGTTATAGATCTGTTGCTATAACTGTTATTAACACTGTTATATTGCGAGCGATACAGACACATGGTCATCCACTAATGAGGGTCCACAGGGAACATATTTGTTACATTTCCCCTCATCAGTATCACCATGGTTTCGCTATGTTGTTGCCTGGCAACCGTTTCATCCTGCAATTGAAGCAAACATCAAAGACTCCATGATTTAAAATCATCCAATTACACAATGGGATCATTTGGATTGAAATGCTGTGTGAGAGATTCTCGTCGTTCCTTATTATTATCACAATCAGTCCGTCATACGCTGAAGTAATCATATTAGGATGCTCTATCATTGGACAGTTCCCTTTCAGACATCTGCCATGCCGTGTCCTACAATATAGAGGAGGCTGAAGGATTTGTAAATGAGGTGTAATAATATAATTATAGACAATTAAGTAAGACTCTGTGTAAAACTGTACAATATATATGTGAGAAAATCTGTTTTGATGTATCACATCTGCCATATTAATCTGATTTGTGGTCATTGAATGATAGTAAACTAGTTATGATCTGAATCAACAGTTTATTCTGTTTAAATAAATATGTAACAGCAACACATATTATTATTTATGATAAAAAAAAATGGAAATAACATCACTGTCATTGACGCAGGTTTTCAATCACTTAAATGACATTAGGATCAATAAGGATCTTGATATTTAAAGGCGGTAACACTTTATTTCGATGGTCCGTTTGAGTATTAGTAGACTGTCTACTTAATATCTGTTGATACTGACATTCAATAGACTTTAACTGAGTACATGTCGACTTACACTAACCCCTACACTAAAAAAAAATGGTGCTAAATAGCACCAAAACTGGTTCTTTGGTCGTAACGAGGGGGGAACCTTTTTTGGTGCCATACAGCACCTTAAAAAAATAGGTGCTATTTAGTACTTTAGTCAAATGGTGCTATATAGCACCTATATTTTAAGGTGCTCATAATGTTACTTTACCCTTTCCACAAATAACACCGGCATAAGAGTTATGAGAATTAGCTATAAGAACAAGTGCTTACCAGTAGTAGTGTTGCTATATAGCACTTTAAACACCCCAAAGAACCACTGAAAAACCTTTATGGTGCTTTAAATGTTCTTTACACAGTAAAAGTGCTATATAGCACCCTGACCACCTCAAAAAACCACTGGAGAACCACTGAAGAACCTTTATGGTGCTTTAAAGGTTCTTTACACAGTAAAAGTGCTAAATAGCACCTCAAATATCGCAAAGAACTACTGAAGAACCACTGAAGAAACTTTTTTTTTTAGAGTGTAACCCCAACCTAACAGTCTACTTATAATCTAATGAAAATTTGTTGCAATGTAACTTAAATTCAACAAACGGACCATCAAAATAAAGTGTGACCTTAAAGGCATGTTTATATGTGCTAATGTGGTTTTATTTCTATAAATAAAGTGTTTGATCATTTATTTTCACTTTTTTTTTGTTTTAGTAATTAAATGAGTTATTATTAGAAAAATTCTAAAAGAAATATTTTTTATTTATTTAGAATTTTGCATATTTGTCTCCAAATGTAATTATTTTATATTTAATGCAAAAAAGAAAAAAGTGTATTAAATATAATAAAACAATTACATTTGGACACAAATATTTAAAAATTAATATATGTTCTAATAATGATTTGTAATTTATTTATTAGGCGCCATGGTGGCGTAGTGAGTAGCACATTCGCCTCACAGCAAGAAGGTCGCTGGTTCGAGCCTCGGCTGGGTCAACTGGCATTTCTGTGTGGAGTTTGCATGTTCTCCCCGTGGTTGCGTGGGTTTCCTACGGGTGCTCCGGTTTCCCCCACAAGTCCAAAGACATGTATAGGTGAATTGAGTAGGCTAAATTGTCTGTAGTGTATGTGTGCGAATGAGTGTGTATGGATGTTTCCCAGGGATGGGTTGTGGCTGCAAGGGCATCGGCTGCGTTAAACAAATGCTGGATAAGTTGGCGGTTCATTCCGGATTAATAAAGGGACTAAGCCGAAAAGAAAATGAATGAATGAATGAAAACAATTACATTTGGACACAAATATTTAAAAAAATATATATTTTTAAAAAAAATAAATCTAATAATGATTTGTAATTTATTTAATAAAATTAAAGAAAAAATATTCAGCAGTGTTGGATAAGTGTTATTATACAATTATTAAGCTCATTTTAAATGTGCTTATACTGTAAGTCAAGATTACAGCATTTGTATCTGCAGTTATAAACTGCTTACTAACAGCTATTAATATAAAGTTAATACTTAACAGATTATGAATTCACATTTTGCTAATGCTAAATAGATCATTTATAGTGTGTAGTTATTATAAAGTGTTTACAAATTATTCATAACAATTTTCATTGTTCAAAACCTCTTTCTTTGTTATGGGAAAATGTATTTTTTGGCTTTAATCTATCCCAGAGATGCCCAAAGTAAGGCCCTCGGGCCAAAGTTGGCCATGATTTGGCCCACCATCCCATCTGAGAAGAGAGTGAGAAAGATGGAGATGGTTGGGGTGAATGCCTTTAACACAGATCGTCATTTCTAATTTGACGTAACCCTTTTTGTTTCTTTGTTTTATTGCCGTGCTACAAAAAACAGCAAACTGAAATGAAATGTTTCAACTAAACTGTAAACGGAACTGATTTTTAAAAAGTAAATACTGTCCCTCGAAGGATAGAGGACTACGCAGACGACATCAGTGAGTAAATCAATGCAAAACTAGTGTAACTCCATTCTGTTATATTTTAGACTGTTATTTGTGTTCACTGTAATAGGCTCATTATATTTATAAATATTCATTCATTCATTCATTTTCTTTTCGGCTTAGTCCCTTTATTAATCCGGGGTCGCCACAGCGGATTGAACCGCCAACTTATCCAGCATTTGTTTTACGCAGCGGATGCCCTTCCAGCCACAACCCATCTCTGGGAAACACATTCATACATTCTCATTCACACACATACACTATGGACAATTTAGCTTACCCAATTCACCTGTACCGCATGTCTTTGGACTGTGGGGGAAACCGGAGCACCCGGAGGAAACCCACGCAACCACGGGGAGAACATGCAAACTCCACACAGAAATGCCAACTGGCCTAGCCGGGGATCGAACCAGCGACCTTCTTGCTGTGAGGCGAACGTGCTACTCACTACGCCACCGTGGCGCATATTTATAAATATTATTAAATAAATTAGAAACATTTTCCTTGGCAACTATATATATATCTTTGGCCCACTAGCCTTAATCAAGGTTGATTTTTAGCCCTTTGTGAGAAAAGGTTTGGGCACCCCTGATCTATCCCAATCAAAATGAATTTTTAAATTTAATTAATTTACTTATATTCTTACCTAAATTTTACATTCATAAGTGTAAATTTACAAATAAGATCCCTAATTTTAGTGACTGAAATATGCAATGAAGCCCTACGCTAGTTAAAAAAATTGTGAACTTTATGATGTATTTATTTAATTATTACCTATGTACATGTTGTATATTTGTATTTTGTTTATACTTACCTCCTGGCATGTATTTTTCTATTGTAAAATGATATTTGGCGTCCTTTAAGAAACAAAACAAAACATGAATACTGAGGTGCTGTTGTGTTTGTGTCCGGTAGGTGACAGTGTATCTGTTTGAACACATCTACGTACATCATCAACACAGAAGAAGACGAGGAAGTGCTCTGTTTACATCTGTTGTCATCAAAGAACTTTGATTGGGTTAATCTAAAGAATTATAAACTGTGCACATTAATTCCCACATATTTTCTTGCTGAGGCAGAGAGAGCGGTGCTATATTTAATGGCGGAGGGCAGCAGCGGCAGCGGGAATCTGATGAACGCTCCTCCGGGAGACCCGCAGCTCATCGCCTTCATTGTGGAGCATCTGAAAAACAGAGGCCTTTTCGACGAGTTCAGACGAGACTGTCTGGCCGACGTGGACACCAAGGTGAAATCTAGCTTTTAATCTACATCATTGGACCATCGCTAGTGGCAAAACAAAACCTGGAGAGCGTTTTTGGCCATCGCTTGATCGCACACTTAAAAGGTCTATAGGTGTGACTCGACCTGTCCAGTTTAGACACCTGCTCACTATGTTTCGAGACAGACATGTATTATTACACTATCTATACAGGGGGTGCAGAATTATTAGGCAAGTTGTAATTTTGAGGATTCATTTTATTATTGAACAACAACCATGTTCTCAATGAACCCAAAAAATCTCATTAATATCAAAGCTGAATATTTTTGGAAATTTTAGTTTGTTTTTAGTTTGAGCTATTTTAGGAGGATATCTGTGTGTGCAGGTGACTATTACTGTGCATAATTATTAGGCAACTTAACAAAAAACAAATATATACCCATTTTTAATTATTTATTTTCACCAGTGAAACCAATATAACATCTCAACATTCACAAATGTATTTCTGACATTCAAAAACAAAAACAAAAAATCAGTGACAAATATAGCCATCTTTCTTTGCAAGGACACTCAAAAGCCTGCCATCAATGGATTCTGTCAGTGTTTTGATCTGTTCACCATCAACATCAGCAACCACAGCCTCCTTGACACTGTTCAGAGAGGTGTACTGTTTTCCCTCCTTGTAAATCTCACATTTGTTGATGAACCACAGGTTCTCTATGGGGTTCAGTTCAGGTGAACAAGGAGGCCATGTCATTAGTTTTTCTTCTTTTAGACCCTTTCTTGCCAGCCACGCTGTGGAGTACTTGGATGCATGTGATGGAGCATTGTCCTGCATGACAATCATGTTTTTCTTGAAGGATGCAGACTTCTTCCTGTACCACTGCTTGAAGAAGGTGTCTTCCAGAAACTGGCAGTAGGACTGGGAGTTGAGCTTGACTCCATCCTCAACCCAAAAAGGCCCCACAAGCTCATCTTTGATGATACCAGCCCAAACCAGTACTCCACCTTGCTGAGTCGGATGGAGCTCTCTGCCCTTTACGATCCAGCCACGGGCCCATCCATCTGGCCCATCAAGACTCACTCTCATTTCATCAGTCCATAAAACCTTAGAAAAATCAGTCTTGAGATATTTCTTGGCCCAGTCTTGACGTTTCAGCTTGTGTGTCTTGTTCAGTGGTGGTCGTTTTTCAGCCTTTCTTACCTTGGCCATGTCTCTGAGTATTGCACACCTTGTGCTTTTGGGCACTCCAGTGATGTTGCAGCTCTGAAATATGGCAAAACTGGTGGCAAGTGGCATCTTGGCAGCTGCACGCTTGACTTTTCTCAGTTCATGGGCAGTTATTTTGCTCCTTGGTTTTTCCACACGCTTCTTGCGACCCTGTTGACTGTTTTGAATGAAACGCTTGATTGTTGGATGATCACGCTTCAGAAGCTTGGCAGTTTTAAGAGTGCTGCATCCCTCTGCAAGATATCTCACTATTTTTGACTTCGGTACCTGTCAAGTCCTTCTTTTGACCCATTTTGCCAAAGGAAAGGAAGTTGCCTAATAATTCTGCACACCTGATATAGGGTGTTGATGTCATTACACCACACCCCTTCTCATTACAGAGATGCACATCACCTAATATGCTTCATTGGTAGTAGGCTTTCGAGCCTATACAGCTTGGAGTAAGACAACATGCATAAAGAGGATGATGTGGTCAAAATACTCATTTGCCTAATAATTCTGCACTCCCTGTATATGTTAGTCTAAGGTAAAGTTAGTTTTATATTCGCACATTCAGACATTCTTCTTAATAATACAATTTCACAAAAATATTCTTTGCAAATTCTAAATCGTAAAATCATATTAGCAGCTAATGACTATCAAAGTACAACATCGTTCACAGTCAGTGAAATAGTGCTAATGTTGTATTCAAGTCATAGCCTGCTCAACTCACATGTGATTTCAGACTGATATACAAAATACCATGGTAAATAATAAAGGGAGTTTGTCACTGAATGAATGTGGGAATATAAAACCAACGTTACCTCAATTATATGTGTTAGCAGGGCTCAACAATAAGGACTGTCCGATGGCCCGGGCACAGTGTGAGAGACACTCGGGACAGTAGACAGGATCATTACTAGCCCAATCCGGCCAGTGCTGCTGTCACCAAAGTTTAATTTGCCTGCGACTATTTGTCAATTGTGTTCAAATACAGTCTTAGAATCAAGAAAGTTTGCGCTTTTAAGCTAGTCAAAGTCAAGTCCTTTAAATCACAGTTTGTTTTTTAATCATTCATTCATTTGTTAAAATTATTATATCCTACTCGATTAAACATGTATCCGTTTCTCTCTCCAGCCAGGTTATCAAAATCTGCGAAAGAAGGTGGGCGACTTTGTGTCAAATCATCTTACTACTCAAGAATGGAATCCATCTATTAACAAGAACCAAGTGAGGAATGCCTTAAGACACAGCGTAGTTCAGTATGTATCAACTCCATGGACCCTTATTGATTTTGTATGCTTTAATCTAGTTATTTCTGCTATATTGTAAATGTGAACAGTAGTCTTGCGTTATATACACCAGTGGTTCTCAAACTTATTTCACCAAGTACCACCTCAGAAAAAAATTGTCTCTCCAAGAACCACCATAATGACCAGGATTAAAATACAGTAGCGTAGTAGGCCTAATTAAGCAGCTACAGCACTGTGCAGTTCAAAACGAGGCAGATTAATTACTACTATTAAGAATGTGTATTATTGTCAGCCACCTTAAACATTTGGCTGCAATTAGCGATTATTTTAGTAATCGAATAATCTGTCGATCATTTCTTCCATTAATCTGATAAAAAAAAAACAAGCATTCATTTCCAACCCTTTATTCAAAAAGCTCTTCCCTGAGCTGTTAAAACTAAGTAGTTTTATTCTGTCTTCAATTCAAATATCTGAAAAAAATCTTAAATCAAGATACATACTAGACGCATGAAATAGCATAAGAAATTATGACTTGTTTTCTAAAAAAAAAAGAAACACCTCAAAATAAGTGACTATTTGCTTAAAACAAGTAAAATTATTTGCCAATGGGTTAAGAAAAATAATCTTAATAAGATATAATCTCAAACAGAAGTTAAGCATCGCTTAATTTTCTCATAGCATTTTTCTTGATTTAGCAAACTTCCTGCTGGCTGTCAGAGATGTCTTTTAAGGTCGGGACACACCAAGCGACGATTGGCTATTTGGCTTTGTCGAGCTTGTCAGTGTCTGTCTGTTTAGTTTGTTCCACATTTCGCCTCTCGTCGGTGTAACATTGGACTGAGATTGTCCGAATCAGCATGTAGAATCAGTCGGCTGAAGAGAGCGTTGTTTATTCATCGATGAATAGAGCATGAGATCAAAAACTGAAGCAAGACACACCAAGCGATGGCTGATCGTTTGACTTTGTCGAGCTTGTCAGTGTTTTCCAGTTTAGTTTTAGTTCGTTCCTTATGTGGCCTCTCATCGGTATAACGTTGGACTGAGATTGTCCGAATCAGCATGTAGAATTCGTGTCATCAGTCTGCTGAAGAGAGCGCCCTTATTGGTTATTCAGCAACAAATCAGAGCACGAGATCAAAAACTGAAGCATGTAATCAAGTAAACAGTTCAAGTCAAGAGGGAACCAGCATGGATGGATGTTATTGGCCAGGTGATTAATGGTCCCTGGTTCCCTCAAGACAAAGAGTAATCTTGGATTGACCAGACCAGATCATTTTGTTTCTCATGGTCTAAGAGTCCTCCAGGTGCCTTTTAAGGCCAGGACACAGCAAGCGACGGTTGGCCTTTGGCGTTGTTGAGCTTGTCACGGTTTACCAATTTAGTTTGCTCCACATGTCACCTCTCGTCGATATAACATTGGACTGAGATTGTCTGATTCAGCATGTAGAATCAGCGTCATCAGTCGGCTCAGTTATTCAGCAACGAATCAGAGCATGAGATCAAAAACTGAAGCATGTAACCAAGTAAATAGTTCAAGTCAAGAGGGAACACACAGGAGCCTGCTGTAATTTTACCGCATTCCACTAATATTTGCCAACGATTTGGATTATCATATTATTAGACATATTTGCACAAGTAGATCCCTCTGTGGGAAGTGACAATGACTTTGATAATGGTACTAAACAGATCTCAATGGAAGCGTCTGAACACAATTTTGAGTGTCATGGCAGAGGCTGTAAATACTTGAGGCTGTATTATACTTTTGCGTTGAGTGATCGCCATAACCCACGGCACATGCCTTGTACACTGTCGTGATTTGAGTCTTTAATAAACTCTGACAGTTCGCGTTCATTGAAAAGTAAGAATAATTTAAAAATCCATATAAAATAGTCCCTTAAAAGTGACGTCACGTCTTCAGTTTCACTCTCAGGTGCACTTTGCACTCACACTACAAGTGTACCGCACCGAAGCCCAACCGAACTGTGCTCTGGCACACTTCTTTCAACCAGGCCAGGGCCGGCCAACTGAACCATGCTTGGGCCCAATTTGGAGCACACCACTTGTCAAACGAACCGGGAAACGCGTCCAGGCGCGGTTTAGATAACCTAGTGTGAGTGCACTCTAATGCTGCATTCACACCAGATGCGGAAGAAGCATCAAACGCGAGTAATTTACATGTTTAGTCAATGCAAAGACGCGAATAGACATCCTGCGGTGCGATACGTTTCGTGGAGCAAATACTCTTCTTCAGGCAGAGCAAATGACGCAGTTCACGAGAATGAAGCGGCAGGAGTTGAAAGTTTTGCGCGATTGATGTGCGTTTCGCTCGAATCGCTCAAGTTCGAAAATCTGAACTTCAGCGGATATTCATGCCACGTTAACCAATCAGGAGCTTTCTCTTGTAGGGGCATGCTTATGACTAGGGCCAGACGGAATCTGCAGACATTTTTTGCTATTTCTGCGCAGAATTTTGTTAAAAATCTGCGGATTTATGCAGAATGATTTGGGGGGTTTCATAACTAAAACCTTAATATAAAAATACCTTTTTAACTTTTATTAAATTTTTACAATGCGAATCTAATTAGATATCCTTTATTTGGTAAACAAAGCAAGTCTCTCAGATAAAATCTCTACTAAAAGACAGAAAATAATACTTTACAAACTATATTGTAAATAAATCATATGAATATTTCAAATTAGTGAATATTACTACAGAAATTTATTTAAAAACTGAATAAATATAAACGTACACACATTTACACAAGTAAATAAACAGAATCAATGATGGGCTAAAAATCTGCGGAATTCTGCACACGCAGATTCCGTGTGGGTCTACTTATGACGTAGCGCCTGTTGTTGGCTTCCCGGGGGAAATCCTCCTGCCGACACCGGACATCAGTTGATCAAACTGGGCTTGGCTCAGTCAGAAGCACCGCTTAAACTTTCCATCATCCAGGTTAAGTTTCAGGAGGAGTTTATGAACTCACAAAGTTGGGTGCACCTCTGAAAAGAGCTAGTGGGCTCAGACACAGCTCCAAACATATCGACGCTGTTTTTCAGCCTTCATAAAGTACATAAACACAGTTATTCCCTCAATAAAATCGATGTTAGCCATTTAGCAATGAAACTACAGTCAACAGGCAGACAGAAGCCCTGCCCATGACTCGATTCTGCTTCTATTGTGAAGCGGATTTGATGCACAAATGAAGCAAGTCAACTCAAAATGTTCACCCGTCTTTTTACACGCGAATAGCACGATTTATCCGCGCTTGCCGCGTCTGGTGTGAACACAGCATTAAACCCGTCAGCCAGTCAAAATCAGGGCTAAAATTGTGCAGAGAGATTTTTTTTGGTGTTAAATTTTAATAGATTTCCATTTAGGAATAAGAAATTTTAAATAAATTCGGTCCCACTTTATATTGTGTCGCTTATACCAGTGAACTTACATGGTAGTTAGATATGTAAGTAGTATGTACCTATAGTGTATGTACACACTGATACAGTACATAGTATTTACTTGTGTTATACTGGTGTAACTACACTCATGTAACAACCCACTGAATAGTATGTGTAAGTGCAAATGTGTAACAGGACATTGGTAACAACACTAGGAAAGTGCACATCTGTAACGAGTTATGTAAGTGCATTGTGTAACAACAATATGTACTTGCAGATGTTTTCCCACTTCCACACCTGTTTGCAGATCATGTACTCGTGAACACTGTATGGCAGAACTAATGCTGCATTAGAAGGTTTCACCTTGTCATACCAGTGTACTTACACGGTAAATCCACAGGAACTGTCCACTTAATATATAGTGTAAAATTGTCACAAATTACTGTTGATACATTCATTCATTTTATTTTCGATGGGTTGCAGCTGGAAGGGCATTTGCTGGGTAAAACATATGCTGGATAAGTTGGTGGTTCATTCCGCTGTGGCGACCCCAGATTAATAAAGGGACTGGGCCGAAACGAAAATGAATTTTATTTTACACTTTATATTGTGGACCGTTCCTGTGGAGTTACCATGTAACTACACTGTTATTAAAGTGTTGCATAGAAGATATTTCTACAAGTTACAGAGTAATTTATGACCATTTTACACTTTATATTGAGTGGACAGTTCCTGTGGATTTACCATGTAAGTACACTGGTATCAGAAGGTGAAACCTTCTGATGCAGCATTACCTTCTGATGCAGCACTTAATATAAAGTAGGACCAAAATGGTGAAATAAAAAGTGAAGCACTGTGGATTTGTTCTGGATGCATGGGCCTTTTTAAAATCCAAATATTTTTTAACAGTGTTTTGTAAAAAGAAATCAAGTTAAAGAAATGCGTTCAGCTGCTCTGATTCATATGTTTTGGTTCTGTCCTTCCCTGCTTTCTTTTTGGAGACAAATTTTCTTCTCGCTATCGGCTATTACCACTGTCAATATCCCACCATGTCCAATTATTGGTTTATTTGGGGTTCTTCCACCCAATCACACTTTACCCTCTCATTTTGTAGACTTTGTAGCCTTCCTAACCCTTTTAGCTAGGCGATTAATTCTTCTGAACTGGAAGAACCCTCACCCTCCCTCACACACCTGTTGGATAAAAAATGTTCTTTATTTTATGAAGTTAGAGAAAATAAGGTACTCTCTTCACCGACCTAGCACTATTTTTATTAAATTATGGGAACCCCTTCGCAAGCATGTCCAAACTCTTCAGCTTGACCCTGCTTCTTTTGATTGAGTCCCCACCCCCCAATTCTCAGCTTGGTACTGAATACTAGTTCTAGGCTTATTTCTTCTGTATATAAGATTGCACTAGTTTATTTTCTTATGTTTTATTTAATTTTGTTTTTATTTTTATATATTTTTTGTTATTTATTTGTTGTTGTTATTATTATTATTGTTGTTGTTGTTGTTGTTATTATTTTTGCTCAAAATACTCTTCAGTTCATTCATTCATTTTCTTTTCGGCTTAGTCCCTTTATTAATCCGGGGTCGCCACAGCGGAATGAACCGCCAACTTATCCAGCATTTGTTTTACGCAGCGGATGCCCTTCCAGCCACAACCCATCTCTGGGAAACACATCCATACATTCTCATTTACACACATACACTATGGACAATTTAGCTTACCCAATTCACCTGTACCGCATGTCTTTGGACTGTGGGGGAAACCGGAGCACCCGGAGGAAACCCACGCAACCACGGGGAGAACATGCAAACTCCACACAGAAATGCCAACTGGCCCAGCCGGGGACCTTCTTGCTGTGAGGCGAACGTGCTACTCACTACGCCACCGTGGCGCCCATACTCTTCAGTGTATTTGCTTATTGTTACATGTTGATGTTGTCCTTTTTGTGTTTTGTATGTGTTTTACAATGTATAAATAAAACATAAAAAAAAAAAAAGTTGAAGAAATGCGCCTCTAATGCATTATGTATCAGAATGCTTTAATAGAGCTCACCCTAGATTGTCGACCCAAACATTTATGAATTTCTCTTCGCTGTTGAACACAATAGAGAATTTATTGGAAGAATGTGGGTAATGAAACAGTTACTTGACCTCATTTTTTAACATGCATTATATTTTTAGTGTGTTCACTAGAACAGGTTTGTACGGAAGTCCTAAGAGGCCATGCTTTAAATAATTTTTTCTCTTGTTATGTCGTGATCTCGACTTAATTATCTCGTGATCTCGACATAACACGTTTTCTCATGATCTCGACATAACAAAGAGTTGTGAGGTCGTGATCACGACTTATTTTTCTTGAAATGAAGCAAGATAAGGTAGGTTTGTTATTTCATTAAATTGTCACACGGCGATGCATGTTTAATAGTCTCTGATATGAAAACTGAGACAGGCCTAAGTACATAGATGAACAGAACCCAAAATGATTAGTCTATATTTTTTCAGTCTCTATTGCGACATATACAATATGGATCGTTTTAAAATAACAGTGGACACGCATAAATATGTGATTACGTGGTAATTCGATCGCCCTGTAAAGAAGCTTTAGTCAAAGATACGATATGCTACGTTAAATGTGACATCGATCAGATCTGTCAAACCAAAGCAGTGTGCGTTTGGTATGGCAAGCATTTTATTACGTGTATCATAAGTACTCATTTATAAGCTACTAATGTTCTTTCTTTCGGTAGCTGTAATGCTTATTCTTTATTAGATATAGCCTACTAGTAGGGTAAATTCATGTAATCTAGGACACTTTGATGTTTCGTAGGCGTTTGCTTATGGAAGTCAGAATAAGCAGAACTTTTTATGTCGAGATCACGAGATAATGTCGTGATCATGACATAACGAGAGAAAAAATAATTTAACGCATGGCTTCTTAGGACTTCCGTAGGTTTGGAACAACTTGAGGGTAAATAATTTACATGAGCTTTATTTGTGGGTGAACGATATCTTTAAACATAATTCTAATCCAGTTTGCGTTTTTTACTGAATACATTCACTTCTTCTCACAGGTCGGGGATGTTGGAATCAGGGGTGGACCGAATCATTTCTCAGGTGGTGGACCCTAAACTGAACCATATCTTCAGGCCAGTCATTGAAAATGCCATTCACGATTTCCTAGATGCAGAGAAGAAAGAAGGAGGCATGTCAAATTCAGCCCCTGATGTTGAATCACAGGAAATGACCAGCAGCACTGCAGCCAAATCTCAATGAGGTGCAATACATAATGATTTAGTAAGAATATGCATTTGATTAATAGCATTACCTTAAAAAAAAAGAGCTAAATATCTCATTTATTAGTAAAACTGAATTTGAAAATAAAGTGTGTCCTTAAAGGGGCTATATTTAAGAATGTTTATGCATGAGTCACACTTTTATTATTAATTGCTTTTTTTTATTATAAGATTTTATTGTGGATAGCTTGTAACAAAACTTAGGATTGCTTCCTATTTGGGATTCTCTATAAAATCCTGTAGGCTCTCTTTAGGTAAAGTGGTATCTAAAAGATGTGACTTTACTGCCTAAAGAACTATTCTGTACTTTAATGCCAGTGTGTCATGCAGAGGTGGGTACAAGTCTTTTACCATCAAGCCACAATTCAGACAAATCAAACAAGTCCTGATAAAGAGTAAATTCAAGTTGCATTACTAAAATAATTAGAGATTACTTTTTCTGATACACATTTATTTTTAGACTGAAAAGATGAACTTGTATACATATGTATGTTATTAATATTGCTAATAATTATATGAATATCTGTTACATTAAAATCTTGGGGTGATGTAATTGAGTTGCTTAGTTTAAAAATTACTGCATAAATAACAATAATTACAACAAAACCCTCTTAATTAAATAGAAAAATGTAATTAAACACAAATGAATAAAGTAGTAATAAACAGAAATGAGGGTGGCGTAGTGAGTAGCACGTTCGCCTCACAGCAAGAAGGTCGCTGGTTCGATCCCCGGCTAGGCCAGTTGGCATTTCTGTGTGGAGTTTGCATGTTCTCCCCGTGGTTGCGTGGGTTTTCTCCGGGTGCTCCGGTTTCCCCCACAGTCCAGAGACATGCGGTACAGGTGAATTGGGTAAGCTAAATTTTCCATAGTGTATGTGTGTGAATGAGAATGTATGAATGTGTTTCCCAGAGATGGGTTGTGACTGGAAGGGCATCCGCTGCGTAAAACAAAATGCTGGATAAGTTGGCGGTTCAATCCGCTGTGGCGACCCCGGATTAATAAAGGGACTAAGCCGAAAAGAAAATGAATGAATGAATAAACAGAAATGAAATGTGCACTACTAATGGCAAATTGTTGCCTTTAATGCTGCACAACTCAAAAGGCAGCAAACATGCATTAAATGCACAGATGCGGATATGCCATTAGTGGAGCAAATTTCATTTCTGTTTGTTACTGTAACTTCGAGTCTTTTATTAAAGTTGACACCAGAAAAGAGAACGTTTATCATGTATTAACACAAAAAATCTTATTGGTAACACTTTATTTCCATGGTCCATTTGATATTAGTAGACTGTCTACTTGATATCTGTTGACACTGACATTAGTGATGGGGCGTTCTTGAACGATTCGTTCGTTTTTCGTTCATGGGGTTTCCTCCCACCGTCTAAAAACATACAACATAAGTAAATCGACTACTTTAAATAGCATCTTAAGGCAACTCTAGTCAGATATATCTCAGCACGTTCACAAGCGGGGGGAGTTCTCGAGACTTACCTGAGCTCAAACTCTCCTCTCGCCGTTTAAACGTGAGGGAGCCCCGGGCTCTCTCCCAGGACAGCATGCCAAATATGCTTTGTCAATCATCAGCTAAGTGTGAACTCTTGAAATAATGTTGATTGTATTGGCTACAATGAAATACAAGTAAAAGTAAATTTAGAAATCACTACCTTTTTTAAATTTTGTTTTCCATACTGTCCCAACTTTTTCTGTTTTGGGATTGTAAATCAAGCCGCCGCTGTCTACATGATTCTGAGCACATATAGCCCCTTTAAATAAAGACTAGTTGTATTTGTTTTTGATTTATACATGTAATACTTTGTTTTGTTTTTTTCAGCTCCAAGGATTTTGCCATTTCACATTGAGATCACCAAAAGCTGTCCTTCCATGACCAGCTACATTGGAAGAACAATTGCGAGGCACTGCAAATTTGGAAGTTTGCACTAATTTAAGGCTTTTGTGCAGAATTGTTTTGGACAATATGTGTGTGTTTAGCATGTTACATAAAAGCAAGTTGTCTGGCCCGTGCTATTGAGGTCTGGTTTAGTTTAATGAAATTATCTCTTCAGTGCTAAAGAACAACTGAAACCACGTTTTCCCAAATGAAAATAAATGCATAACAAGACGACACATGGGGCTCGAGCCAGACTGAAATGATCCTTTTTACACAGCTGGATTTGTGAAACGTGATTCTACTGGGACTCGCAGCTTCGTTTCTACAATAAATGTAACTTTTTAAGAAAAGCCAAGATGGTTGCATCATTTCGGGTTTTGTAAAACCTCTGAATTATTGCAAGAGGCTGAAAGTTTGTTGTGGGAAACGAGCTGCATACTCCCTTTTTTTTGACAGGAGATCTTCACCAACGTTTTTAGGATTCCATCTGGACAGTAACTGGAGCGAGTAACCTCAAGAGTTCACCATGTTCCGTACCATGCAGACGCAAAGTGTTACATGATTGAAACCATTTGGTGGCTAAAAAGCTGTCGAATCTCCAGCGTCCCAGTGGCATGAACTTCCAGAGAGGAGCTTTTTGGTAATAGAAGAGCCTCTGGAGAGGTGTCATGTCCCGGCTTGAGACGAAGGTCGAGTGCTCCAGCTTGTTTCAGTCTTTCAGCACCTCTGCGCTGAGAATGTGCTGTACCGTCAAATGCTCGCTTGGACCGCTAAAGAGCTTCAGTCACGTGTCTTCTGACATTCACTGCTTTGTGCAATTTAAAGCTCCTCGCAGTCGACAGCGGATCCATATTATTGATAAATAGTGATAGCAGAATAGCATACTGTATATTGTATATACCAGGAGTTCTCAATCTCGGTCCTAAAGGTCTGGTGTACTGCAGGTTTTAGCTTCAACCCCAATGAGAGACACTTTGGCCTTGCTAATCAAGCTCTTACTAGCCTTTCTAGAAACATCCTTGCAGGTGTGTTGAGGTAAGTTGGATGGGATGCAGTTCAACCGATGATTCATCGATAAAATCCACCTTCTGCACTTTTCCAACTGATATTAGAACTTTATTATTTGTCGCTCTTACAACTGGGATCGACGACAAGACTTTTGTCTAACTTTTAGGTTAATTTAAATAAATGTTCTCATAAAGTTTTACAAATTTAGTTAATAATACGTAGGTTGTACACTTGTGTTAGAAATCTCAAATCTAGAGATTCTGGATCTTCGCTTGCTGTGATTGACAGTGAAACGTTCACCCTAACAGTCCAGGTGCAAGCTCATATTTCCAGCGCGAGCCTTGGCAGTGTTTCTGCAGACTGTGTCCTGAACCCAGCGTTCATTCATGCCTATTAAGATGCTTTGCTGTAGTTCCTCCCCATCTGATGAAACCTGATCCTACTCTCATTTGAAAGCCACTTTGGGAGTTTGCCGGACTGTCTGCAAGCTCACCAGCCTTCCTAACCCATGAGTTAACCATTACATTTTCAAAAAGCGTAAGGCCAGTAGGTGGTGTGGTTTTACTTTGTTTAGAAAATGTTCACCTAAAGGATACGCCATACTCTTGTAGGGACCTACATATTTTAGATCAAAGCTTAATCAGATACACCCGAACAAGCTAATTGAGGACTTACTAGGAAAACGTGAAACTTCCAGACAGGTGTGTTGAGGCAAGTTAGAGCTAAACCAGGGGTCACCAAACTTGTTCCTGGAGGGCCGGTGTCCTGCAGATTTTAGCTCCAACCCTAATCAAACACACCTGAACAAGCTAATCAAGGTCTTATTAAGTATACTTGAATCACCCAGGCAGGTTTGTTGAGGCAAGTTGGAGCTAACGTGTCACGTGAGCATTATCACAACCCAACCCGGTCAAAAAATAAAGTTGTGGAGCAATTGCTAATTCCCTTCAAAGCCAGGTGAGCAAATATGTACATATCTACCCCATCAAATGCTTCTTTCTTGTTATGTAGTTAATGACAAAAGATATACTATGTTTTCTTGGGTGTGAGACGTAGTTTGGACAAAGTTGTCTGTGTTTGTTGAGGCAAGTTGGAGCTAAACCCTGCAGGGACACCGGCCCTCCAGGAACGAGACTGGTGACCCCTGAGCTAAACTCTGCAGAAGCACCAGCCTTCCAGGTAAAAATTCAGTGACCTCTAATTTAAGGGTTTGTTCATATCTAAATGAAAAAGCATTCATTTGTTTTTCTGTTTCTGAAGGAAACTCAGCTCAATTTTTTTAAAGGACATCCTAGGGCTGTCCAAATACTATTTCGATTTTGTTTTAATGAAAAAATAATCGGTATGGAACGATAATTAAAACATGTAGTTCCCACTTTCCAGCAGCCCACATTCATTGCATCTGTGAAATCGTGCAATGTGGCTTTCGCATGGCACTTGCTTTTTTTGTTGAAGTTCATTTGAGGGGTTTTTGTAATGCTGAGTTCAGACTGCATGATTTTAGCCCCGATCGCTGAAAGGTTTTGAGAAATCGCCGACAAATGGCTAAAATCACAGACAAATCGGTGCTCGTGTACACGAGTGACAATCACACAATACAAACTATCAAAGACGCCATCTAAAAGAATCGCCGATGAGTCGCCGATGCCTGGGACACATCTGTGACACGACTACTTTGAAAATCATGCAGTCTGAACTCGGCAAAAGTGTGAAAGAGAGAGTGTGAAAGTGTGCTGTTCTGTGGTTTTGCTCATTTTTTTAGCTTAAGGTGCGCACCTAATGCCGAGTTCAGACTGCATGATTTTCAAAGTCGTCGTGTCACAGATGTGTTCACACTGCATGACTATCTGGGCTGCGTTCTGTCGCTGCTTTGTTTACACTGCAAGATGGATCGGCGACAGGAAGTTTCACACTGCATGACTTCAAAATAGGAACAATCGCCGACAACTTTGTCCAAACTACGTCTCACACCCAAAAACATGTAGTATATCTTTTGTTATTAACTACATAACGAGAAAGAAGCCTTTAATGGGGTAGAAAATTTGCATATTTGCTCACCTGGCTTTAAAGGAAATTAGCAATTTCTCCTCAACTTTTTTTTTTTTTTTTTTTGACCGGGTTGGGTTGTGATATTGCTCACACGACACGTCAAACAGACACGGGAGCTCATGACAAATTTACACAAATTTTCCCTCCATTTTTTGTGTCCGAATAAACTGAAAATGAGCGCTTTTAACTTCTCCCTCAACCTCCCGCTGGCCTGCAGGTACCCGCGCTAGTGAATGCTGCTCTCTCATTGGCTGTAGTCGATCGTCGATGTTATTATCAGTCAAAACACATTTCACACGGCATGATTTGAATCACTGACAGCTCCAGATATTCAGCACACCAAATATCTCCCGGGCATCGGCGACTCATCGTCGATTCTCTCAGATCGCGTCTTTGATAGTTCATATTGCGTGATTGTCACTCGCGTGAACGAGTACTAATTTGCCTGTGATTTCAGGCATTTGTCGGTGATTTCTCAAAACCTGTCGGCGAGTCAAAATTTGGGGCTAAAATCATGCAGTCTGAAGACAGTCTGAGGACAGTATGGAAAACACAAATAAAAATAGAAGTGACTTCCATATTTACTTTCACTTGTATTTCATTGCAGACAACATGAACACAAAATATTTCATGTTTTGTCTAGTCCATTTCATTTGTAAATATACATGTTTTCCTGTCATTAAGAGCTGCAACACAGTCCAAAAAAAGTTGGGACAGCGCCCATGTCTTGAGGTTGTTCAGTATGATGTGATTTACTTTCTATGTGTGATTTAATTGGACAGGAATCACAGGACTGATTTTTCTAGTTTAGACAATGGCCATAGACGAAAGAAATAAAGTAGTGACTGCAGGTTGATGGAAAGTAGTGGAGTAAAAGTACCGATACTGCACTAAACATGTACTCAAGGGAAAGTAAAAGGCCACATTATTAAAACTACTCAGTAAATTACAATTCCTGAGAAAAACTACTCAATTACAGTAGTTTGAGTATTTGTAATTATTCACGTTACACCACTGATGACAAATATAAAATGAATTTTGAAGATCCAGCTATGTTAACAGCTATTTTGCCATTCCAAGAATTGTGTGTAGATTTCTGTGCGGATGAATTGCCGTCTCCGGTTTCTTCCCCCATCAGCTCTCAAAGTGTCGAAAGAAGTTGTCCGATGTTGAAAACTCGCACTGTGTGAGGAAACAAGTGACACAGCACTTTTGGCCTCGGATATGCGGCAATTAAACCCCGCTGCCCTTGGAGAGGGTCGTTAATGTAGTGTGAAATTGTATGTTTAGGGCATCGGTTGGGGGGACGTCTCAGCTGACATTGCATTTGTCTTCTGGACATTATAAATCACCAGAGTAATTACTGAGCGGGGACGGGAGAGCGAAAACCCAACCGCCCATCCACCCCCAGCTTCTCCCGAAACACAGCTGCTGTTTGCTCTTGAGTTGGCCTTCCAAAGCTCAAGTCACAACAATGAATTCCCCATTCCTCAACAAAAAAAAAGTCCTGCTGCATCTGTTGAGTTTAATTGCTCTTCGCATTTTCTCACCCCACGGCGGAGGAGATTCATTACAGTGGCAAACTAGATCGGCTCTGGACAAACTTTTTTTTTTTCTTCCCAGATGTTGAGGAAGCCCAAGCGAAATGTCCCGCTGGACAGGCAAGGTAATTTCCACCCCAGCTATTTGTAGGAGCACAGCAGCCTAGGAGTGAAATGCCTAAGAGTTTTCTAGAATGGTTTATCATCATAATTGTATAGTAATTACTCAGCTCTCTGGAAATCCTGATTTTGATGGGTCAATTATGACATTCTTTGATAAAATATTCCATCCATATCATACAGGTAACAGCAATGTTCAATTCAATTCACCTTTATTTGTATAGCACTTTTACAATGTAAATTGTGCCAAAGCAGCTTCACATAGAAGGTTATAGTCAATTTAAACAGTGTCAGTCCAGTTTTCAGTGTTGGAGTTCAGTTTAGTTCAGTTCAGTGTGGTTTAATATTCACTACTGAGAGTCCAAACACTCAAGAGCAAATCCATCGATGCGCAGCTCTACAAGTCCCGAACCATGCAAGCCAGTGGCGAGGAAAAAACTTCACCAATTGTCGAAAGTGAAGAATTAAAAAAAAACCTGAAGAGAAACCAGGCTCAATTGGGCATGACCATTTCTCCTATGGCCAGACGTCTTGTGCAAAGCTGCAGTCTAGGTGCCGGAGCCTGGAGAACTCGAGGATCATCTGTCCTTGGAGGGTCACAGGAATCAGTCTCATGCAGTCTACTCTGCCATGCACCAAGCAGCTGCTCAGGATACAGCCTGGTCCAGGATTATGGAACCTTGGGATCGTCTCGGCGCAGGTCTTGGATCACATCAGTGGCGCTGCATAATCTCTGGAGACCTCAGGATGAGTATCCCCAGGTGGAAATAGATAATAAAGAGAATAATTAGCATAGCTGCTGTTCATAGTGTATATAAACGAGATGCGTGGAGCACATTCATCCATCATAGCGCTATGTGATGTATTGAGTGTATGCTTTACTAAAAAGATAGTTTTTTTTATATTTTTTTATAATAATATATATATATATAAGTTTGTTTATTGACAATATACATAACATTGTGTAAGAATACAAATAATATCAGAAAGCTTTTTTTTTAAATTAGCAAAAGAAAAATAATAACAATGAAAAAAAAAACACAACCCACCCCTCCAACCCCATCCTTACAAGGTATAATTGTCACATATTTTGTCAGAACATATCATTTTGATGTTACATAAAAGACAGTTGAAAAGGTAACATTAAATAGAAACAATAATGTCCAGAAATGATGCACAAATAGATTACATTGACATATATGATAAAACATTGGATTAAACCATTAACATAAATAAGAGAAACATGAATAAGAGCAACAACAAAAAAGATAGGGAAACTAACAATAATTGAATAAAATAATCAAAAGTCCAACAGAGGTAATGTGTCAAGAAAAGAGCCCCAAATATAATCAAAGTCTGCGAGCTTTTGTCTAACAGAGCTCATTAATCCAGTGTTTTTTCTCAGGGGGGTTCTCAGATTTCCATTTTTGAAGTATACATTTTTTAGCTGCCGTGCTTGCAAGCAAAATAAAATAGTTGCTGTGGTAGGTCAATTGGAGAGAACTGGAAAAGATAGGGTTTTAATCTAGTTTTGAACTGCGAGAGCGTGTCTGAGCCTTGGACATTATCAGGAAGGCTATTCCAGAGTCCATAAATGAGAAGGCTCGACCTCCTTTACTTGACTTTGCTATTCTAGGTACTACCAGAAGGATTGTAGCGAGACAGAAGGTTGGTTAGATAAACAGGAGCTAGATTATTTAAAGCTTTATAGGTAAGAAGCAATGTTTTAAAATCAATGTTCTTGTAATCAGACCAACAATATATATATATATATATATATACTCGAATCAGCAACCTTCATGCTATGAGGCGACAGTGCTAACCACTGAGCCACTGTGTCGCCTATGCTAAATTATATGTTCAGTAAATCATTGTAAAATGTATAACAGTAGTGTTATTGTTTTGTTTATCATTTAATATACTTTTGTGTGGTGTTTGTAATTATCATTATTATTATATTTTGTATCTTTTTTATCAATTCTATTGTTTTTTTTTTGTACACACCCAGATCTTTTTATTTACTACACTGTTTAAAACGTTACACAAATACACTACAAAGCAATAATTCACATACACATTATCATTATGTTTCACATTAGAGTCTTCTTTAACGTGAGAGACAAGAAGAGTTGAGCGAGCCACGTGCTAATGAACGTTCTGTACAAACATGTCAAATATGTGTGTGTACACTGAACAAAACATATACTAAACACACAAATGCCCACTCATGGCCTTGACCTGCTTCTTCCTGGAACATACTCCATTATGTTTATGTTGTTCAACACATCAGTCAGCAGACCTTACCGTAATGTTTGTACAATATACAAGCTGTAGCCATGACAGCGAAATGACGTTTGTACAGCGCAACCAGAGCAATACTTTGTGACTATAAGTGATCACAGGATGATTTTTCCCCCTTTTTACACAGAATTATTAGGCCATACTTTATTTTGATGGTCTGTTTGTTGAATTTAAGTTACATTGCAACTAATTCTCAGTAGATTATAAGTAGACCTTTAAGATGGGGTTGGGGTTAGGGTTAGTGTAAGTTGACATGTACTTGCAAAGTTTCTTATAGTCAGTTAAATGTCTGTTGAATGTCAGTATCAGCAGATATTAAGTAGACAGTTTACTAATACTCAAACGGACCATCAAAATAAAGTGTTACCAATTATTATAAAATGGTGATAATCACATCCAGCTGAGCCACATCACATTCAATGTAAACCCATTACAAGTGTTGGAGAATGTTTACATTACTGAAAAGAATCCTCATTTAAATAAATGTTCTATATTATGGATATTATGTTTATGCATGCTGTAATATGTTGTCGATGTCATGTAAAGATGAAGATTACATCTGCAAACATAGTGGCAGTATTTGGTTATCAAGGACTTGCTCAAGACCAGGGCCAGACAGAATCTACAGATTGTGTTTGCTATTTCTGTGCAGAATTATGTAAAATAATAATAATAATAATAATAATAATAAATTAATAAAAATGTGGAATTGTGCAAATAATTTTGGGATTAACTAAAAACTTGACTTTAAACATGAAATAAAAAAATTATTAGCTTAAATTCAAAGATTATTCAAGATCAAGATTCAAAA
Organism: Danio albolineatus; assembly: GCA_903798035.1. Lineage (NCBI taxonomy): Eukaryota > Metazoa > Chordata > Actinopteri > Cypriniformes > Danionidae > Danio > Danio albolineatus. Next base: position 162,401 of record CAIGQQ010032456.1, read on the forward strand.
TCAGGTTATAGCTGTGTTGTTCGAACATTACCGTTAAAAATCCAGTTAAAGAATTTTCTAAATTTGACAGTAAACTACCATATTTCATTTATTTATAGTATTTTACACCAGTGGTTTGAACTCTAATGTCCATAAATGATGAGAAAAAGACTAAAAGGGATTATAGTAATGTCAACAAATGGGCATAAATTTGCCTTATAAAAACTGTAGCATTTTTTTGTAGTTGTTTTTACCATTTTTAGTCAATCATATAACAGGACAGGAAATATTACTTAACAAACTGTATTGTATATTTTCTTTATTCTGTGTTTCCACCTGGGGATACTAATCCCGAGGCCTCTAGAGTTTATGCAGTGAAACTGATGCGATTCAAGACCTGTAAAGAAATTATGCCAAGGTATCCATAATCTTGGACCAGGCCGTATCTTTAGCTGTTGCTGTGGTGGTCATGGAAGAGCGGATAGCGTGAGACTGACTCCTGAAAGACCACACTGACAGAAAAGTCATTGATAATATAGTCGGTTAAATAGACCTAAGCATTCAAGTAGTTGTTCAAGTGTAAAAGGAGAGGAAACCAGAGATGTACGAGGATCAGCGAGCTAGTTAGTTGAATAGCGAAACATCAGTAAACAGTGCTCTTCTGCCTAATCATCTTTACTGAGGTGAAGTCTGATTTATATTCGAACATTCGTTCATTTTTGGATAGCAGGGAAGGGATGACAAATTTCTAAGCTATTATGCTAATGCTAGCGTTCAGGCAGACCACCTACTGCACCTTTAATTGTTTTATCTTCAATCTACTTAAATTTGTTAATTTACAGGGGTGGTCCAGAGTGTATTTTTTAGAGCTTGGTTATGTTTATGGGGTGCAAAGCAACTTGTGCTCATGCTTCACTTGTAGAAAATCATGGTATTTTTTCATATATCTTACTTTAATTGTATACAGCTACACAGCTAACATGAAAATGGCTGTCATTTTTCCTAGTTCCTCCGAAAGGCTCGCCCTCAAGAGGCTCTGATTGGTCAGCTAACATAATGTGCTGTGATTCGCAGACCAGCTCCACATCACATCACGTCTCTCTTATAACATTACAAAGCCTCTGGCCAAGCCTCTATGTTGCACGGGGTGTATGTGTGTAACCTGAAGGGTTTATGACATAATTAACCGGGATGTATTTTTTGTAGTCCCTAATTTTTGTTCGCTGTAGGCTTCGCTAAGCTATCTCTGTAAAAGCCAATGTCTCCCTTTGCATTGAACTTTGAGCGTCTTACATTCAGAGATGTTGTTTATGTTCACACAGCTACATTACATATCGACTAAAGTTTAAAATATGATATATTAGAGCAGTGGTTCTCAACTGGTTTGGCCATGGGACCCACATTTTTACATGGTCATCAAGCCGCGACCCAAATTTTTTGGAACTACATTTTAATTTTAGGAATTATAATGAATTAATTTGTATTTATTTGTTAACATTCACAAGTAGTGACAGATAAATCATAAGAAAAATCACCAAGACTTAAAAATAAACAATTTTTTATTGATTTCATTGGACAAAATGTATCAAATTATACAAATATTACAAAGTACAATTGCGCATTTCAAAATAAAGTCCGATATACGCGTTTCAAAATAAAAGTCCGGTATGAGCATTTCAAAATAAACGTCCGGTATAAGCAAAATAAGTTAAAAATTAATATTTTACACACACTCCGCGACCCACTAAAAATGTTCCCGCGACCCACTTACAGAAACACTGTATTAGAGGACCACCCCTGTAACTTAATCGATTTGTGTTGGGCCAACCTAAATGTATTGTGTGGAACGGTTCATTTTTACAGTGTTCACTCAAAAAATTGATGTTTGCTGTTTGTTTCTTATTTCAGACAAGCATTTTTTTACTGTAGTTTGATTGTAAGCAGTGGTCTTCCGAGACCCGTGTTCATGATCTACGTGTTGCATGTTTGCCCCAGCTGCTCTGGTCATAACATAGTAGAGTACAAGAGTTCATGGGTACATATATTTGTAAGAATGTGTTTGCGGGACAGGGGTCATTTTGTGATCAACAGTGGGGTTGACCGAGGTTAACTCCTAACACGTTGTGTAAATCTCCTCAAATTGGTGTGTGGGCAAGAGATCAGACACTCGGCAGCACAAACCAAGCACATAAACATGACTTCCCGCCCAAAAAAATCACATAACATAAGAGATTTGCAACCTCCTTTTGATTCTCCTACTGGAAATGAGGCAGATATATTCCTAGACTAGAATTAGATGCATGTTCTGTCATTATATAACCTCTTGGAATTCTTCTTGGAACTAGTAACTGAATTATACTCATTCAAAGTCTGGTCTTTTGTATGTCGTCTCAATGACCTTTACCTCTGAGCGAAGAATAGACCACAATTCAGGTCTTTATTTACCATAAAAGGCTATTCAAACATAGAATAACTATTATGATAACTATATTAGACTATAGCAGCAATCAGGGCTGCGTTTCCCAAAAGCATTTTCAGCTAAACTAACTACACAGAGCATTTATGCGAATGGTTCTATGAATTAGGGCTGGAATTCATAGAAGCATTCGCACTAGAAAAATATGCCATATTGTTGTTGAGTATTCCCAGTAGGCACAGAATGTGACGTCAGATTAACCCAACATATCCCAACATCGTGAGACGTTGTATTTTGTTTGGGAATGAAAAACGGATTGACGTCAGAACCCAACGTCAGGTCGTCAATATCATTTTACTTTTCAACGCAACCTAAAAACAACTAAATATTAATGGCTAATGATGTTACAGCTTGACGTTGTGTGGACGTTACCAATGTGACATCTATCGTATGTTGGATTTTGGTCACTTTTCTACGGTGGCCGGGAAGTGCAAAACAACATTATAAAGTGTGAAACACTTTTACGAAGCTCGAGACAAATTTACATTTTGGAAAACATTTTTACCCACCATAAGACGCAATTACAGAGGAAAAACGGTTTTACCAAGGACGAAACAAGTTTACATTTTAGAAAACAAATTAACAAGATGCAGAACACTTTTACAAGTCCCGAAACAAATTTACAAAGACAGATCCTTTACGGAAAGGGAATGTACCAAACACCGGAAGTGACGCGACGAAAGGAGTGTTGTTGTTGTCGCTGGTGGTGAGCACAGTAAATTCGTGTTGTGGAGTAAATGGCGTAACTAAGTTTATGGTGACCGAACATGGACTGCGGCTGAGGGATGTTTTGTGGCAAACACATGAGCAGTTTGACGCGGTTTAGCTTTACGTGTGGTCGGTGTTTGGACTTTCTAAAAGACGCGGACCAGACGTAAGTATCTCCAAGCTCAGGGCTCTCTCCCGGGACAGCTAGCCAAACCTGCAAATTGTATCAAGGCACAGCCAAAGGTGAACTCTTGAAAAATCTTTAGGCCCGGCTCACACTGTTCAATTTCAGCCATGATTCTAAATCCTAAAAAGTTTTAGTGATCCTAGGCTAAAACCTGCCGTCTTTGATCTTTGATTTGACAGTTCTTCCTGTGTTGGCATAGGTTTTTTTCGGGTGCTCCGGTTTCCCCACAGTCCAAAGACATGCTCAGACAAGTTCACATGAACCGTACCCCAGACCATCTCTTTCAGGTGGACTTGGGTATGGTTCGAGGGTGCGCACCCAAATTCAGAAAACACGTTCACACTAGCTAAACGTATCGTACGCTGTCATCACATGAACCTGGGTGCAGACCGAAAGTCCTATTGTGAAAGCACCCTGAGTGTATGTGTGTGAATAAATGTGTATAGGTGTTTCCCAGTACTGGTTTATGGCTGGAAAGGCATCCTCTGCGCTAAACATATGCTGGAATAGTTGGCTGTTCATTCCACTGTGGTGACCCCTGATAAATAAAGGACTAAGGCGAAGGAAAATAAATGATTGTATGATTGGCACTAATAGAAATAAGAAGTGTTTGAAAAATACTGTTATCACTCATACTTCTCTTATGATAGACAAAGTCCTCTTAACACATCCAATCTTCTGGAAGCAGCATTACTATGTTTGTTTTACCATTTCCTGTAAATTCGTAAAGTATTCATCTCCCTGTTTTAATTTGTAGATCCTCTGGAAATTATTTAACAGCAATTTATTACTGAGCAAAAAAACATCCAGACAGAAAGTGACCATCTATTATGGCATTGCTTGACAACCTGCAGGACTGCCAGAAACATTTTCTTACAAGCAAATATATATTTAAAAAATTACACCCTTATTTGATCCTCAGTTGGTGTAGCAAAAACAACTCTATCTGCTCTAGCATGACTAGAAACTGAGTCAAAATAGAATGTTTTATTAATTTTAAAGATTTATATATATGTAGATCATCAGATCATCAAACAACATGTCATGCATTTTCAAAATAAATGTTTTGTAATTATTAAATTCAAAAATAGGTAGTGCTGTCGCCTCACAATAAGAAGGTCGCTGACTGAAGCCTCGGCTGGGTCAGTTGGCATTTCTGTGTGGAGTTTGCATGTTCTCCTCCAAGTGTTCCGTTTTCCCTCACAAGTCCAAAGATATGCTCTATAGGTGAATTGGGTTGGCTAAATTGTCCGTAGTGTGTCTATAAATAAGAGTGCATGGGTGATTCCCAGTGATGGGATGCAATTGAAAAGGCAACCGCTGTGTAAAGATCTGTAGGCCTCACTTGCCTCACCTAAGGTGAGTGTTCATGACTCCACCATAGAGACTGGGCAAAAAGGGTTAATAAAATCAAAACCACTGCTGATCAAAAAGAACATAAAGGCTGGTCTCAGTTTTGCCATGAGACGAGCCCCAAGACTTTTTGGAAGGTGTGTGTCCCATTACGTGTGGCATAGAAGTAACATTCATTCATTCATTTTCTCTTCGGCTTAGTCCCTTTATTAATCTGGGGTCGCCACAGTTTAGGTGTAGAAATTGCTTCATAACCTCTTTTTATAATTTCTTTGGATCTTGGCATGGTGTCTAGCTTTTGAGGATCTTCTGGTCTACTTCACTTTGTCAGGCAGGTTCTATTTATGTGTTTTAGGCTAGATTTTCTTTTTGGCTTAGTCCCTTTATTAATTAGTGGTTGCCACAGTGGAATGAACCATCAACTTATCCACCATATGTTTTACGCAGTGGATGCCCTTCAACCCATTACTGGGAAACACCCAAACACTCCCACACATACACTACGGACAATTTAGCTTACCCAGTTCATCTAGAGCCCATGTCTTTCGACTGTGGGGGAAACCGGAGCACCCGGAGGAAACCCACGCAAACATGAGTAGAACATGCAAACTCCACACAGAAATGCCAACTGACCCAGCCGAGGCTCGAACCAGCGACCTTCTTACTGTGAGGTGACAGTGCTACCTACTGCACCACCCTAAAAGTAATATATTTCAGGAAAAAATATATAATAACAGTAAAATGGTGACAATCTGGTCTGTTTTGCCATTGCTCCACAGCGCTGTAATAGATTCATTGTTGCTGCTAAGGGTCGCCCAACCAGTTATTATGTTTAGGGGGTGAACACTTTTTCACACCATTGTATACTCCCAGCCAGTTTTTTTTCTAAATCGTTGTTAAGCTGGTATTGCTTTTATCTAAACAGTCAGATGCATGATTGTAGCCTGGATTCACTAAAATAACTTCCAGATCCAATTCTAGGACTGCCAGATTTTCACAGGATTTAATGAGCCCAAGAGTGTCGCATTATAACTACATTACTCATTAGTACCATTTTATATAAAAGTGTTTACGTTAAAGAGTAAGTTCACATGCCCTCAGTATAATTAGATCATATACTATAAACCATTGATGTGTGCTCGGAACACTCGGATTAACCCTCTTAGTTCCCATGTCCTATTAAATAAATGTTTATGGTTTAAATGTTTGATGGAAGTGAACTGATGACCCAGTTCACTTTTACTCTAAATGCCTCACTGTAACCCATAATTTGGCTTTTGCTGATGAAATGTGGATCAAGTTAAAATAGTTTTGTGGTAATCAATATTATGGCATAAATGATGACTCCCGAAGTCTTAATGCATTAGAGATTCGCATGCATGCAAAAAACACAAATAAAATATCCATGAATTAGTAGTTTTCCTCATTTTGTGATTGATGTTTTTATCTTTACCCATTTATTTATGCTTTTGAATTGCATTATGGGACCTTGATCTTTCTTCCAACAACTTTTAACCTTGAAAAGTTCGAAAAAGTGACTTTTATGAACATTATTCATAGTTCAAAGTGATATGTTGTTTGGGTTGGTGTTGTACACTCGCCGGCCACTTTATTAGGTACCACATGTCCAACTGATGGTTAAAGTACATTTCTAATCAGCCAATCACATGGCAGCAACTCAATGCATTTGGGCTTGTAGACATGGTCAAGATGATCTGCTGCAGTTCAAACTGAGAATTAGAATGGGGAAGAAAGGGGATTTAAGAGACTTTGAATGTGGAATGGTTGTTGGTGCCAGACGGGCTGGATCTAAATGTTTCAGAAACTGCTCATCTACTGGGATTTTCACGCACAACCATCTCTAGGGTTTACAGAGAAAGGTCTGAAAAAGAGAAAATATTCAGTGAGTGGCAGTTCTGTGGTCGCAAATGCCTTGTTGATGCCAGAGGAGGTCAGAGGAGAATGGCCAGACTGGTTCAAGCTAGAAAGGCAACAGTAAGTCAAATAACCGCTCGTGACAATCGAGGTCTGCAGAAGAGTATCAACATGCACAACATGTCAAACCTTGAGGCAGATGGGCTACAGCAGCAGAAGACCACACTGGGTGCCGCTCCTGGTAGCTAAGAACAGGAAACTGAGGCTACAATTCACACAGGCTCATCAAAATTAGACAATAGAAGATTGGAAAAATGTTACCTGGTCTGACGAGTCTCGATATCTGCTGCGACATTCGGATGGTCGGGTCAGAATTTGGCATCAACAACATGAAAGCATGGATCCATCCTGACTTGTATTAACGGTTCAGGCTGGTGGTGGTGTAATGGTGTTGGAGATATTTTCTTGACACACTTTGGGCCCATTAGTACCAATTGAGCATCGTAGGAATGCCACAGCCTACTTGAGTATTGTTGCTAACCATGTCCATCCCATTATGACAACAGTGTCTCATCTTCTCATGGCTACTTCCAGCAGGATAATGCGCCATGTCATAAAGCGCGAATCATCTCAGACTGGTTTCTCGAACATGGCAATGAGTTCACTGTACTCAAATGGCCTCCACAGTCACCAGACCTCAATCCAGTAGAGTAACTTTGAGATGTGGTGGAACGGGAGATTCACATCTGGATGTGCAGCCGACAAATCTGCTGATGCTATCATGTCAATACGAACCAAAATCTCTGAGGAATATTTCCAGTACCTTGTTAAATCTACGCCACGAAAGATTAAGGCAGTTCTAAAGGCAAAAGGGGGTCCAACACTTTTTAATAAAGTGGCCGGTGTTTGCATATTGCGCTGCAAAAATTTGGTAATAAACTGCTTGTACACTTTCTGTTATTTTACAGAATTAATCCTCTCTATATTGTTTCTTATACATTATATTATTTAGAACTACTAAAATTCTAATAAAAGTCTGTAGAGTTGAACGTTAAACATCAGAAGTTGACAGAGCGGAGATCGATATCTCATAATGCAATTGACAGTCATAAATAAACATAAATAAACTGTCAGGATTTTTGCCTTTTTATTAATGTTTTCCTCCTCAGGGTAGGATTTTGTTTGGTCCTTTTTGCTTTATTTTTATTTTATAAACAAATCATCTTATGTTGCATTTGAGTCCTCGCTCCCTCATCCTTCCTGAACCTTGACAATAAACACTTGTGCATTACAAAATACAGAAACTGTTAATTAACAGATTGATCACACTTTATTTTGATGGTCCGTTTGTTTAATTTAAGTTACATTGCAACTAATTCTCATTAGATTATAAGTAGACTGTTAGGTTGGGGTTAGGGTTAGTGTAAGCTGACGTATTTGCAAAGTTTCGTATATTCAGTTAAATGTCTATTGGATGTCAGTATCAGCAGATATTAAGCAGACAGTCTACTAATACTCAAATGGACCATCGAAATAAACTGTTACCAACAGATTTTTTACATTGTGTGTATGTCATGCGAGGTTATCCTGAGAAAAGAAACCCATTTGAAGCACGTCAGCTCTCTTTGAGCAAGTCATTGAGTTCTTGAACCAAAGTACCCTTGTTTTGATTGTGTATTCGAAGCTTTATGTCAGAAGAATAGCATGTGCTCAGATGATAAACACAAAAGTACACCCCATAGCGAATACAGTAAACATTTACAAATTTATAATTACTGAAACACGAGTGCAAAGTGGGGATCTGACAGCAAAAAAAAAAACTAGTCATAATCTGTAGTCAAAAACAGGACTGACATATCACAAGATGTTACAGTAATGGTGCGACCAATGAAATGTGCTTTGTTTTTGTTTTTCCAACATGGAGAACGTCCATCACACAAATTGATTGGAGGAACAACTTCAAAGATGTTTCCCATAACCTGTCACATATAAAGGGAAATTTGTAGATGCAGTAATATTACCTTAACTAAACACACAGTGACTGAGCGGAGGCTGTTTTTATTGTTCAACCCCTTACATGCAACGAATGACTTATGTTTTATGCTGTTTTTAAAAAATAGGAAAGCACGATAAACACATATGGGCCTATCATACACCCGGCACAATAAGGTGTTGTAATATAACTAAAGTGTTTAGGCTAGCTTTAAGCCACCTCCGGTGAATGAGGGGGTCGCAAGTCACTGGCATTGTTATTTTGGGGGTCACAGGTTGAAAAGTCAGGGAAACCCTGCTGTAGATAAAAAGCATAGTGACAGACAAGAATAAAGCAGATCTCCCTTACTACAATAAGAACTTTCCCCAGTGGTTATTTGATGTATTTATTGTGGAGTTAGTTCAAGCCTTTCTGCAACGATGAGTCACATGCAATGTCGTTATAAAGTTTGTGCGTTTACACACATTTAGTTATACACTGCTACATGGATAACCGTTGTGGTAATGTACAAAATAAACCTGATTTAAGTCCACAAACCGAGATTGAAGCTTCTTCTTTTATGATTGTACTGACAACATGCGGCTGTGGTGATGAAATACGTAGCGATCTTTCTCACAAACATGCACTTAACGTTTTAAAAATGTTTTAAACTCATTTTTGAGGTGCAGATGACCACAGAGAGCTGAACAGATCTTTTAATACCAGTTGCTTTGTGCAAGTCCTGTCTTGTAGATATGATTATACGCATTATTATGGCAACATGTTAATATGCGGCTGTCAATCGATTCAGTGGGTGGGGAAACGGCACTTATACATTTCAATTCAATTCAATTCACCTTTATTTGTATAGCGCTTTTACAATGTAGATTGTGTCAAAGCAGCTTCACATAGAAGGTTATAGTAAATTGAAACAGTGTTAGTCCAGTTATTAATGTTGGAGTTCAGTTCAATTCAGTGTTGTTTAATATTCACTACTTAGAGTCCAAACACTGAAGAGTAATCCATCGGTGCGCAGCTCTAGCTGCAGTCTAGGCGCCGGAGGCTAGAGAACTCGAGACTTGTCTGTCCTTGGAGGGTCACAGGAATCAGTCTCTTGCTTGCTACTCCGCCAAGCACCAAGCAGCTGCTCAGGATACAGCGTGGTCCAGGATTATGGAACCTTGGGATCGTCTCGTCGTGGGTCTTGGATCGCATCCGTAGCGCTGGATAGTCTCTGGGGATGAGTATCCCCAGGTGTAAATAGAGAACAAAGAGAATAATTAGCGTAGCTGCTGTCTGTAGTGTATATAAAGGAGATGCGTGGAGCACATTCATGCATCATACCGCTATGTAATGTATTGAGTGTATGCTTTACTAAAAAGATCAGTCTTTAATCTAGTTTTGAACTGTGAGAGTGTGTCTGAGCCTCAGACATTATCAGGAAGGCTATTCCAGAGTTTAGGAGCCATAAATGAGAAGGCTCGACCCCCTTTACTTGACTTTGCTATTCTGGGTACTACCAGAAGCTCTGAGTTTTGATCATGTTATAATGGACCTTGAAATTGCAGGGAATTGGATCCTATTTCAACATCAGGAATTTTTTTAAAATAGATTTATTGTGTTTCTATCACCTCCGTATGACTGTGGACACACTATACCTACACACAGTTCAGTCCAAACGGCTTCAAAAAGTTGTTCATCATAGGTGCCCTTTAACCTAGTGGCTATCTATATTCCACCGACCACTGCTCCTCTATGCCTCCTGAACTCATTTTTTCACATTTCTGAACAAATTGTTGAAGCGCACTCACCTAATGGGATTTGTTAAACGTAAAAAGTAGTGTTCTCCAATATACCAATCTTCTCAACACCATTTGCCAAACCAGTTCTCACAAATTGCACTATTCTTCAACCACTCGGTTGTTAAATGCTCACTTTATGCAGTCCTATTGATTCCCTATAGACTCCTGCCTCATTCTCTGAGACTCCACTTGCAGTCTGAAACATAATTGCAGGAGTAAAATAGATTTCACGTCAACCAACTGCAACGTTTTCCCCATGCCATTCCCTTGTCATTTTTCATGCAATCTTGCTTTACAGTGCTTGTATATTTATTATCGTATAATTATAGGCTATTCATTGTGTTCGTGTCACCCAGCGATGGTGATGCAACCGTCCACCGCAGTGCTAAATAATGTCATTAAAATGACTGACGGGAAGTAAATCATATGTGGTTACAATTAGAATATTTTCGGCCCGAAAGGAGTACATTTCTGCGCCAAATTTAGCCTGTAATAAGCTTGCCATTCCTCCTCAGCTGGAGTCTCATTTCCAAAGCTGCTGTACTAACATATTATGGATGTAGGCCATTGACACTAATGTAAGGATGCCAAGGGGATATGTTTGCTTTGGCGAGAGGCCCCAAAGCATTCAACTGCCTCTCACCTCGTGTTCCTCCGCAGAATGAATAAATAGATCTTGGTAAACAGATCATCCGTTATACGCCTCAAGCAAAAACAGTGTGGAGATTCCCTCAGCGTCG
>CAIGQQ010032456.1:173927-192034 GCA_903798035.1 Danio albolineatus
GACCAGTGCTTTTGAAAACACTATTGGTTGGGTTTAAGGAAGGAGGAGGGTGGGTCAGTCGGTCGGTCAGTCGATCAGTCAGTCCGTCAGTCAACAGCGGCCTCTAGAGGATTTACGCATGAACAGCAGGAACGAATGGCACTCGCTAGAGAAATTTGAGATTGATAAAGACTACACAGCGGCCGCTGGTGGATTTGCGAAAACAAGAACTGCAAAAAAAAAAAGAAAACGTACCTCCCGTGACATGTTTGGAACTCTCCAGAAATGTATATAGTGGTACATTTTCATAATGCCGCTGGGTTGTCTGATGCTTATGCGGCTTATGTCAATCACTGATATACACGCCATAATGTATTGTGTGCAGTGTAAGCATACATCATATATATATATTAGAACTATTTAAAATGAGCATTTTTCCTAGGCTCTTGTCGGTAGGGTCAGTAAATTTACTTTTATGTCGATGAATAGGGTATTTACATTATCTGTAAAGTGAAATAACAACATAAAACATAGGATGTTGAGAAAAATGCCCTAATTTTGAAGGAAATTTTAAGTGGCATTTAGAGATTTGTTTATGTTTATATATATGTACACAATATATATATATATATATATATATATATATTAGGACTGTCAAAAAATTAATCGTGATTAATCACATCCAAAATAAAAGTTTAACATAATATTTGTGTGTGTACTGTGTATATTTTATTATGAATATATAAATACACACATGCATATACTTGATAAAATGTTGGTTTATATTTCGATATATAAAAAATATATGTGTATGATACAAATTTTACATTTGAATATGATGTAACTACTTTGATGTAACTTTTTAATATATAGTTTTGGCTTCTATGAATGTGTTTATCACATATACATAATAAATATATATATATAACACACACACATATTATGTCAAAACAAACTTTTATTTTGGATGTGATTAATCACGATTAATTCTTGGACAGCCCTAATATATTTATATATATATATATATGTGTGTGTATTGTGTATGTGGATATATATATATTTGCGATTTGAATACAATTTCTCTAGATGAGTTGAATAACTGCAAAGAATTGATAATTTTAGATTGATTTGGATGATTCTGTAGGGGAGTGTGTAGAATATAACAAACAATCTACGAGCATAGAGATATTCACTAAAGAAACAGATACAAATTAAATAAACAGTGTTTTATTATTTTTTTCAGAGGAGTGGAACTGTATTCAGGTATACAGTAATTTAATAATCAAATGTAAAATAATACTGCATAATCCCTGTTTTGGGCGCCACGGTGGCCTAGTGGGTAGCACGTTCGCCTCACAGCAAGAAGGTCGCTGGTTCGATTCCCGGCTGGGCCAGTTGGCATTTCTGTGTGGAGTTTGCATGTTCTCCCCGTGGTTGCGTGGGTTTCCTCCAGGTGCTCCGGTTTCCCCCACAGTCCAAAGACATGTGGTACAGGTGAATTGGGTAAGCTAAATTGTCCGTAGTGTATGTGTGAATGAGAATGTGTGGATGTGTTTCCCAGAGATGGGTTGTGGCTGGAAGGGCATCCGCTGCGTAAAACAAATGCTGGATAAGTTGGCGGTTTATTCCGCTGTGGCGACCCCGGATTTCTTAAAGGGACTTAGCCGAAAAGAAAATGAATGAATGAATGAATCCCTGTTTTATTCAGTTCAATTCATCTTAGGGCGTACTCATACTATGCTATCCAAACCATGCCCAGGCCCGTTTCCCGGATCGTTTGAGAAGTGTAAGTGTGCTGAATCGGGCTCAGGCAGGGTACAGTTGGCCGGCCCTGGCCCGGTTGAAAGAGGTGTGCCTGAGTGCGGTTCACTTGGGCTTTGGCACAGTACGCTTGTACTGTAAGTACAAAGCACGCCTGAGCCCGAAACTGAAGAGGAGACGTGAGTTTTGGGGACTGTTTGATATGGATTTATTAATCATTCTTACTGTTTAATGAACACAAACTGTCGTAGATTATTAAAGACGCAAACCCCTCACTGCACGACAGCTGCACCTTCAGAAAACCTTCTAATACCTGCAGCACAAGGGCTTTATGATTGTTTATGAGCGTCAAAAGTGGCTGATCTGTTCGCCGAACCACTAAAACCTTATCATGATATAAAGAAATGTCCAATGTGCTGAGCGAGAGCGCTTCTCTTACACTGAACAGCGCATTATTGATGACATAAGCGTGCTCAGGCCCGAATGTAATGAGAGTGCGGGACATCATGGGAGACTGGAGGGGGGACAAGTGTGCTTCGGCCCGGTTCAAAGGCAGTGTGAGTACGCCCTTATACTTAATTTAATCATTATAATAAATTAATAAACAATTAAATTGATCTTAGGGTTGAATATTACATTGTGCACCATTTACCTTTCTAAACAGTCAAAATAGGTATACGTCACGTTAAAAGGCATCTCCCATGGTCATATTCTAGGATAACAATGCCAAAATTCATCAGGCTCAAACTGAAAGAAGGCTTCCTTTTTACAAATGAACTGACCTCCATTTGACCTGAACCCTACTGAATGTATTTGGGACAAAGTGCAGTGTTTCTACTTGGGATTGGATAGTAACCATCTTTAGGATCATCTTTTATTAGGATGTGCATTTGTCGTGACATTGTTTTGACCGCTATATGGTATGTTACACCACATAAGTTTATTTCCATCAAGAGCTGGATTTATTTGTCCAGATCTTGTACTGTTTGTCTGACCCTGAGACTGTTTACTCCAGCACATCTCCAGACTTTCACAGTTTGTGCAGTTTGATGAATCTTGGCATTGTCATCCTGGAATCTGACTACGGGTTACATCTTTTTCCAACATGGTTGGTTAAGAAACAAAAAAAAAGCAGCACACTGCATCAATTAGGGTTAGATGAATAGTTGCCAAACATGTAACAAGTCAGAAACATATTTATTACTGCAACAAACATCCAGACACAGGCTCTTGACTGTTTGATTGCTTAAATCCAAACATCAGCATTGCTCTACTTTTGTCTTTTAAATAAGCGTTTGGAATGTTGCGATGCTCCTCGTTGCTGGTTGGTTTGTTTTTTGTCATGTAATGCTTTAATAAAGACTTTTTAAAACACTAAATACTAAGTGTATAATATGAAATATTAGGTACACCTTTATAAGGTACACCTTACTAGTACCGGATTGGACCCTGTTTTACCTTCAGAACTGCCTTAATCCTTCTTGGCAAAGATTCAACATGGTACTGGAAACATTACTCAGAGATTTTAGTCCATATTGACATGATAGCATCATGCAGTTGCTGCAGATTTGTCGGCTGCACATCCATGTTGCAAACCTCCCATTCCACCACATTCCAAAGGTGCTCTATTGGATTGAGCTCTGGTTACTGTGGAGGCCATTTGAGTACAGCGCTTTATGGTGCATTATCTTACTGGAAATAGCCATCAGAAGATGGGTACACTGTGTTTATAAAGGGATGGACATGGTCAGCAACAATACTCAGGTAGTCTGTGGCGCTGACACGATTCTCAATTGGTACCAATGGGCCCAATGTGTGCCGAGAAAATATCCCCCACACCATTACACCAGGACCACCAGCCTGAACCATTGATAAAAGGATGGATCCATGCTTTCATGATGTTGATGCTAAATTCTGACTCTGCCAACTGAATGTCGCAGCAGATATCGAGACTCATCAGACCAGGCAACAATTTTTAATCTTCTATTGTCCAATTTTGGACTATTTTAAGAACGCATCTCCTCCTACACCATTCATCCTACAACCCCAAAACTAACTCCAAACTACAATGAATTAAGTCGCTTAAGGCCGTAGGTGTGCATCTGACATTAGTGGGGACGGGTGAATACAATATACAGTTGAAGTCAGAATTATTAACCCCCTGTTTATTTTTCCCACAATTTCTGTTCAACGGAGAGAAGATTTTTCAGACACATTTATAATCATAATAGTTTTAATAACTCATTTCTAATAACTGATTTCTTTTATCTTTGCCATGATGATAGTGCATAATATTTTACTAGATATTTTTCAAGACACTTCTATACAGCTTATAGTGACATTTAAAGGCTTAACTAGGTTCATTAGGTTAACTAGGCCGGTTAGGGTAATTAGGCAAGTTATTGTACAGTATAATGATGGTTTGTTCTGTAGACCATCCTCACACACCTTATTTCTTCACAGGAAATTCATCTGCGCAGTTTTAGTGCAATGTTCTTATGTGTTTGGGGGCAGTGCGACTCGAGGGGAGAACGTGATTTAACTCTTTCTCTATGTCTAGGGTAATCTTGACAGCGTGATTTTTGTAAGTGAATTAAACTATTGATGGGGACATTTCAATAGTTGATGGATATTGATGGATATTCCATTTATTGCAATATATTTTGGAGCGACATATTGCACAACAAAGAAATAGATATCATGACTGGTCTAACTGTGGTTTCTACCATTGTCTCTTCATTGAAAGGCCTCATGTGGAGTTAGTGAACATCCTGCTGGGATGCGGTGAGGAGGTACGAGTCGCCATCGGCCGCCGAATACGAACGCAGTGCGAGCAGAACTGGGGAGCTCTGTGCGGGACCCTGAGTCTCTGTGCCCTTGGAAAGGCGGAGAACCAGGCAAGCTCCACCCTCGCCTCCATCACAACCACACCAGAAGCCAACGCAAACGCCCTCCATCCCACGAGCTTTCCTCATCCCGAGGCTGACGGCCAAGCGGTCTGGACGCTCACAGAAACACATGAAGAGGAAAATCTCTCCTCAGGTCCTCAAGACAACACCTCTGACGCCCAAAAAGAGCTCAAGAGGTCTCCGAATGCCACCAAAAGGAGGTGAAGGGAAGAACGGTCTCTTATATAGATGAAGTCAGAGTTATTAGCCTCCTTGTATATTTTGTTCCCCAATTTCTGTTTAATGGAGAGAAGATTTGTTCAACACGTTTCTAAACATAATAGTTTTAATAACTCATTTCTTATAACTGATTTATTTTATCTTTGCCATGATGACAGTACATAACATTTGGCTAGATAATTTTCAAGATACTAATATTCAGCTTAACTAGGTTAATTAGGCAAGTTAGAGTAATTAAGCAAGTCATTGTATAAGGATGGTTTGTTCTGTAGACAATGGAAAACACTATTGCTTAAGGGGGTTAAAAATATTCACCTTAAAATTGTTTTTAAAAAATATAAAACTATTTTTATTCTAGCCGAAATAAAACAAATAAGACTTTCTCCAGAAGAAAAAATATTTTAGGAAATACGTTGATATTTCCTTGCTCTGTTAAAGGCGCAGTATGTAAGTTTGACACCCAGTGGTTGAACTAGGAATTGCACTTCTGGATCAAAACAAATGCAAGCGCAGGTTGCCGGATTGAGGACAGGAGCGAGTGATTTAAACCTTGTTGTAAATAAAAGCAACGGCACCCGTTAGAAGGAATATTCTCCATATTAAAGGGAGTTTTTGTCTTAACCAACACCCTGAATTAATATATTAGAAACGGCTTCTATTCTCACAGCTGAACAACAGAAAACTGACAATGATCGCCTCAGGTACACCTCATGTGCTTTATCCAGTGTTAAATGCTAACAATTTGAGTTTGAATGCCATATTACATGACATTTATTGCCATATACTGAAAGCAGAAGCAGATAGTTCACCTCAGATCTTGAAAATAATTTTTTTTTTTTTTAAATTAAACTTTTGAACTTAACGCATATGAGTGATTCAGCATCTACATTTATATAGACGGTTAATATGTATTAAATAGATTATAAAACGTACCATTGATTTGCACAGTGAGCGCATGTTCTGTGCTTCTGAATGGCTGTATTTAAATTTTGGTCATGTTTTGTTTGGTGCTAACAGCCAAATTGCTTATCACTGCGTATCTCGTCACGAAGCTTGTTGTTACGACACGCGGTTACAATGTAACCTGCTCACCTAATGTTTACGTCGTTAATATTTCTATCATCTGCTAATTAATATCCTCATGTGGAACTCTAATCTGTCTCATTTTGGAGTCTGCTACTGTCCACCGGAGGTCGCATTTCAGTCGTGGACACATGCGTTCAGAGGCTTTCTGAATAAATGAAATGGTTTTCCTCTAAAGCAACCCAGGCTGCTAAAATATAATTGGCTAAACTGGCATTGGGCGGGTTAAAATTACCAAAACAAAGACACATTTTCAAAGCAGAATATCTGACTTCAGCATTGTTTTTCAGATAAACATGTATGTTCACTCAGCATGTTTCTTAAATATCAGCAATTTCAGAAAAGTCTCATTGACTTAACCTAGCAATATCTTAGCAATGACCTAGAACACCTTATCAAACCGCCTAGCAACACCTTAGCAACCTACTAGAACACCATAGCAACCACTCAGAACACCCTAGCAGAGCCTTGGCAACCACTTAGAACACCCAAGCAACCACCTAACACATTAGAAACAACCTAGAACACCTTAGCAACTGCCTAGCAACACCTTAGCAACTGTCTATCAACCACCCAGAACACCTTAGCAACCGCCTAGCTAGGCCTTAGTAACCACTTAGAACACCCTAGCAACGCCTCAGCAACCACCTAGCAGTCACAGAAAACTAGCAACCACCACCACTCAGAGCAGCTTAGCAACACCTTAACAAACAACTCAGAAAACCCTAGCAATGCCTTAGCAACTGTCTAGCAATCACTCAGAACACCCTAGCAACCACCTAGAACATCCTAGCAACGCCTAAGCAACTGCCTAGCAACCACTCAAAACTCATTTGCAACCAGCTAGAGCACCCTACCAACTGCCTAGCTAACACCTAGCAACGCCTTAGGGACCACCTAGAAATTACTCAGATAACCCTAACAACGACCTAGAACACCCTAGCAACTCCTTAGCAACTACCTAGCAACCACTCAGAACACCTTAGCAACTGCCTAGCAAGGCTTTAGCAACCCCTCAGAACACCCTAGCAAAACCACAGCAACTGCCTAGCAGTCACACACAACACTTTAGCAACCGCCACCACTCAGAGCAGCTTAGCAACGCCTTAACAACAACTCAGAACACCCTAGCAATGCCTTAGCACCTGCCTAGCAGTCACTCAGAACACCCTAGGAACACTTTAGCAACCACCTAGAACATCCTAGCAATGCCTTAGCAACCACTCAGGACACCCTAGCAACGACCTATAACACCCTACCAACTGCCTAGCTACAACCTAGCAACGCCTTACGGACCACCTAGCAATTACTCAGAACGCCCTTGCAACGAACTAGAACACCCTAGCAACTGCCTAGCAACCACATTTTAGCCATTAAATACTTCAGACTGGTAAACCTGCTGAATTGACTGGCTGTTGTCAGGTGTGGGGGAAATGTTAGCTTTAAGTCCTGAGATGCAGTCAAGCCAGTAATATTTCAAAATAGTTTTACAATTTATAATAACCGCTTTCTGTCCAAACTTTCGCTTTAAAGCGTACTTTATTTCTTTGACGTCTTCAGCATCAGAAATCATTAATTAGTGTTGAAAATAGTTTTTGCAGCATGTTAAAATATTAGACAACAAAAAGTGTTCAATATTGACAAGCACGAATGTTTCTACAATGCAGCAAATCCACATGGTAGAATGATTTCTACATAATTACATCAGTCTGGAGACAAAATTGAAAGAAAGTCAAATATATTAAAATAGAAAGCGTTTATTTGAAAGTGCAACGACGTTTGACTTCATGACCTGTGTTTAGTGTGTTGCGCTGAGCCTCAAAGAGCAGAAGATACTTCTTTCATCAACATTATTGATGTCTGAAGGACAGATGCACTAGTGATGATGACAGGGTATTTCACTATGATGCACATTTAACCAGGAGCTGCCATTTTTTCATTGTGTGTGTGTGTTTGTACTTGTTTATGTGGTCTATGAGGACACACAATTGTATGATTACATGGGTATGACCTAGTTGTACTCTATTAAGCTGGTTTATGTGTCCTCGTAATACAAACCAGTTTAAAAATCATGCCTAAATGGGGCATTTACACAATTTGCAACAAGGTTGGGGTTAGGGCTAGAGGTAGTTAAGGCCATTTAATAAGAGGCTTTTACTGTATAAAATACATTGCGCTTATGGAAAGTCCTTGTAAACTATATATACACAAATATGTAATGCAAAACATATGTACATGTTAGTGTGGTTTATGAGGACACACAATTGTATCATTACATGGATATGACGTTGTATTTTTAAGCTGGTTTATGTGTCACTTATAATGCAAACCAGTTAAAAATAATACTTAATGGGGCATTTACACAATTTGCAACAAGGTTGGGGTTAGAGCTAGGGGTAGGTAAGGCCATACAATAAGTGGATTTACCTGTATAAAATACATTACGCTTATAAAAAGTCCTTGTAAACCATACATACAGGGATGTATAATGTATGTAAAACATATGTACATGTTTGTGTGGTTTATGAGGACACACAATTGTATCATTACATGGATATGACCTAGTTGTTGTGTTAAGCTGGTTTATGTGTCCTCATAATGTAAACCAGTTCAAAATCCTACTTAATGGGGCATTTACACAATTTGCAACAAGGTTGGGGTTAGGGCTAGGGGTAGGTAAGGCCATATAATACGTGTTTTTTACTGTATAAAATACATTACGCCTATAGAAAGTCCTTTTAAACCATATATACAGGTATGTGTGTGGGTTTAGTGGGTCGTATTGTGAGGACATGAACTGGTCAAGTATTTGATAGGAGTCTTGATCATGTTTGACTCTTGTAGATTGTGGATTGAGTGCCGTCCTTCACTTTTTTGAGAAAGAAGAGACTTCTCTGCATTATAACTAAAACTGGGCATTGAGTTTCTGCGAATGACATCATTCCACAAGCTTAGTGTTTGTCTGCTCTGATGCAGAGCCGTTTGGGGAAAGAAGATAAAACATGTCTGGGTCACATTTCACCCCAAAAGAAGAAGAAGAAAGTATTATATAATTTAAAAAGCATTTTTTAAACATATTTAATTGTTGTTGGTTTATTTTTTTAAATCTAACAGGGGCCACTGTATTCATTTCTGAAAATATAAATGTCTTTCTCTTTTTTGTTCTGAAAGAAAACATTAGCGCCATGAAGAATTATTGTGAAAAGGAACAGAAATTAACATTAGCGCCCCGTAGAAGTATCGTGGAAAGGAACAGAAGTTGCCATTAGCATTATCGTCAACACCCCGTAGAAATATCGGGGGGGGAAAAAGAGAAGTTAGCATTAGCACCCCATAGAAGTATTGTGAAAAAGAAACAAAGTTAGCAGTATCACGAAAAGGAACAGAAGTTAGCTTTCGAACCATGTAGAAGTATTGTAAAAAGGAAGAGAAGTTAGCATTAGTGTCCTGAATAAGTATCTTAAAAAGGAACAGAAGTTAGCATTAGCGCTTCTTAGAAGTATCGCAAAAAGGAACAGAAGGTAGCATTTGTGCCCTGTAGAAAAATCACGAAAATTAAGAAAAGTTAGCGTTAGCATTTCATAGAAAATCACAAAAATTAACAGAAGTTAGCATTAGCGTGCCATAGAAGTATCACAAAAAGGAACAGAAGTAAACATTAGTGCCTCGTAGAAGTATCACGAAAGGACTAGAAGTTAACGTTAGCGCACCATAGAAGTATCATGAAAAGGAACAGAAGTTAACGTTAGCGCACCACAGAAGTATAATGAAAAGGAACAGAAGTTAAAGTTAGCGCACCACAGAAGTATAATGAAAAGGAACAGAAGTTAAAGTTAGCGCACCATAAAAGTATCATGAAAAGGAACAGAAGTTAACGTTAGCGCACCATAGAAGTATTGTGAAAAGGAACAAAAGTTAACGTTAGCGCACCATAGAAGTATTGTGAAAAGGAACAGAAGTCAGCGTTAGCACCCCATAGACGTATCATGAAAAATAACAGAAGTTATCGTTAACACCCTCTAGAAATACTTTGGGGGGAGGGGTGGGGGTTAGCATTAGCATCCCATATAAGTATTGCGAAAAAGGAACAAAAGTTAGCTGTAGTACAAAAAGGAGCAGAAGTTAGCTTTGGCACCACATATAAGTATCGCAAAAACCAAGAGAAGTTAGCATTAGTGCCCTGAATAAGTATCATAAAAAGGAACAGAAGTTAGCATTAGCGCTTCTTAGAAGTATCACAAAAAGAAACAGAAGTTAACATTAGTGCCCTGTAGAAAAATCACAAAAATTAGGAAAAGTTAGCATTAGCACGTCATAGAAATATCATGAATTAACAGAAGTTAGCATTAGCGTGTCATATAAGTATCACAAAAAGGAACAGAAGTAAACATTAGCGCCCCCTAGAAGTATCACGAAAAGGAACAGAAGTTAACATTAGCACCCGATAGAAACATCACGAAAAAGAGCAGAAGTTAGTGTTAGCGTCCTGTAACAGTATGATGAAAAGGAAAAGTAGTTAGCACTAGCGCAACATAGAAGTATCGCGAAAAGCAACAGAAGTTGCTAATAGTGCCCTGAAGAAGTATTACAAAAGGAATAGAAGTTAACGTGCCATAGAAGTATTGTGAAAAGGAACAGCAGTTAACATTAGCGGGCTATATAAGTACTGTGAAATGCAACAGAAGTTATCATTAGCGTCCCGTAGCATTCGTTTTAAACACAAAACGTAGCCCCGGGCACAAACACAAATCTCTGAGCACATATTAGCAACATTCACAAAATGTTGCCACCTAAACATGACAGCCAAATGAATTTACACATTTATAAACACAAAATCAACAAAAAGGAAAAATAGTGCCGATTTAGCACGACAGCATTGTAGTTCATTTTAAGGTCTTCTTTTTAATTTTGGGGTGAAATCTGAATGTGAAGGTGATCTTGACTTGGTTTTGTGAGATGAAGCCTCAGCAGCAGATATAAGCTCTAATATCACAGGTTTCTTGCACTGCAGTGCTGCCGTTGCCAAGGCAATCTGACATATCTAATATCTGTCATATCAGATTTCATATTTACTTCAGAATAAACCGCTGTCGTATGTTATGAAGACCCCTGCCTTCCTAAACAGATGACGGTCTCGCACACTAATATTGTAACATTTAATATGCAGAACATCGTTTTTGGACCTACCTCATCTCTGATATACTGTATCGCATAAATGTCTCCATATTTTCACAAAGCAGGCATAACTCACTCCCATCGGTCTCCAATGCATGTCTTGTAGATATTTCACATTATTATTATTATTATTATTATTATTATTATTATTATTATTTCTCGATTTAAATTAATTCCTTCAATGTTATGCATGAAGTGTGTCTCGAGGACTTTTATTTTGACGTCAGGTTTGATGCAGCCACTATAAAGTGCTAGTAATACATTTTATATTCACGCTTGTACTATTTATTTTAGTTTTTTGCTATGTTATGTTATTACCATTTATATTTTTATTCGGGATCTGTATCAAAGTAATCACATGTATTCGTAGAAAAAAAAACATTCATAATAAAATCAACCTCATATTCAGTTGTTTGGCTTTTTGTGGATTCAATATGTATATGTAAATCATATGTACATGTTTGTGTGGTTTATGAGGACACAAAATTGTATAATTACATGGGTATGACCTAGTTGTACTCTATTAAGCGGGTTTAAGTGTCCTCATAATGTAAACCAGTTAAGAATCACACTTAACAGGGCCTTTACACAATTTGCAACAAGGTTGAGGTTAGGGCTAGGTAAGGCCATACAATAAGTGGATTTACCTGTATAAAATACATTACGCTTATGGAAAGTCCTTGTAAACCGTATATACAAGTATGTATAATGTATGTAAAACATATGTACATGTTTGTGTGGTTTATGAGGACACAAAATTGTATAATTACATGGGTATGACCTAGTTGTACGCTATTAAGCTGGTTTATGTGTCCTCATAATGCAAACCAGTTATAAAATCATACTTAACAGGGCCTTTACACAATTTGCATCAAGGTTGGGGTTAGAGCTAGGGCTAGGTAAGGCCATACAATAAGTGGATTTACCTGTATAAAATACATTACGCTTATGGAAAGTCCTTGTAAACCGTATATACAGGTATGTATAATGTATATAAAACATATGTACATGTTTGTGTGGTTTATGAGGACACAAATTTGTATAATTACATAGGTATGACCTAGTTGTACGCTATTAAGCTGGTTTATGTGTCCTCATAATGTAAACCAGTTAAGAATCATACTTAATGGGGCATTTATACAATTTGCAACAAGGTTGAGGTTAGGACTAGGGGTAGGTAAGGCCATATAATAAGTGTTTTTTACTGTATAAAATACATTACGCCAATAGAAAGTCCTTTTAAACCATATATACAGGTATGTGTGTGGGTTTAGTGGGTCGTATTGTGAAGACATGAACTGGTCAAGTATTTGATAGGAGTCTCAAACATGTTTGACTCTTGTAGATTGTGGATTGAGCTTTTTGTGGATTCATGCTGCATGGATAATCAGAAAATCTGCATCAGTGTTTACACAAATAATGTTCACGTTATATAAATATGTTATTAATGTTAAATATTGTTGTGGCTCAAATGCATTGTTGATGTCAGAGGAGAATGGCCAGAATGATTTAAGCTGATAGAAAGGCAACAGTAACTCAAATAACCACTCGTTACAACCGAGGTAGCAGAAGAGCATCTCTGAACACATCCAACCTTGAAGCAGATGGGCTGGAGCAGCAGAACACCATACCGAGTGCCACTCCTGTCAGCTAAGAACAGGAAACTGAGGCTACAATTCACACAGGCTCACCAAAACTGGACAATAGAAGATTGGAGAAACGTTGCCTGGTCTGATGAGTCCATTTCTGCTACGAACATTCAGATTTTAGGGTCAGAATTTGGCGTCAACAACAAGAAAGCATGGATCCATCCTGCCTTATATGAACCGTTCAGGCTGGTGTTGGTGGTGTAATGGTGTGGGGGATATTTTCTTGCACACTTTGGGTTCATTAGTACCAATTGAGAATCGTGTCAACACCACAGCCTACCTAAGTATTGTTGCTGACCATGTCCATCCCTTTATGACCACAGTGTATCCATCTTCTGATGGCTACTTCCAGCAGGATACGCACCATGTCATAAAGCGCCAATCTTCTCAGACTGGTATAACAACACTACTTTGTATAGCATTTTTAACAATAAATATAACAATTAATAAAAGCAAAAAATAAATACAAATTATTTTTTTAACAACACTAGTAGTAGCTGTAATAATGATGATAATAATAAAAATATAACGAATAATAAAAAAATACTACTAAAAACCTAAAATAAACATCACAGTTTAATAATATATTATTTCTATTTTAGCTTGATTAATTGATTAAACTGATTTAATATAATAATAAACATAATACCAATAACATTTATAATAATAATAATAATAATAGTAATAACAACAAATAATACTATAATAAACTAAAATAAACATTGCAGTTTAGTAATATATTGAGTTTTCCATATTACTTTGATTAAATTGTATAATTTGATTAAATATAGTAACATTACTATTATAATAACTATTACTACTAGCACTAATAATAAACAAAAATAAACATCACAGTTTAATAATGTTGATATTTCTATATTAATTTGATTGATTAAATTGTATAATTATTACTAAATATAATAATAAACAATACAAATAATATTAATACAAATAAAAACTAAAAAATACAATAAATTAAATAAACATTACAGATTAATAATATGTTGATATTTCTATATTAATTTGATTGATTAAATTGTTAATTATTACTAAATATAATAATAAACCCTAATAATAATAATACAAATAATACAAATAAAAACTATTTAAACAAATACAATAAATTAAATAAACATTACAGATTAAAAATATGTTGATATTTCTATATTAATTTGATTGATTAAATTGTTAATTATTACTAAATATAATAATAAACAATACAAATAATAATAATAATATAAAAAATAAATAAATACTACAATACATTAAATAAACATTACAGATTAATAATATGTCAATATTTCTATATTAATTTGATTATTTGATTAAATTGTATAATTTGATTAAGTATAATAATAAATACAAAGGAAATACTGGCAAAATGTAAAAAAAAAAAAAAAAAAAAAAAAAAAAAAAGCTTTAATTCATTTCTGAAAAGTCAAAATTTATTTCTTAGCTTAGCAAAAGTCATTTTATGAGTGTAAATGGACAGCAACGGCTGCTTATTTGTAACATTCATCGAAATATCTTATTTTGTGTTCCTGTACCTGTAGGTTTCTAACAAGCATTAATTAGAGTTAAATCTAAACTGCAGAGCTGCAGCCCTCCAGGAACTGAGTTCGACACCCGGGCTTTAAGGTATTTAAAAAAACAAACAAACGTGTAAACTGATAAGAGACTAAAACTAATCCAACTCAAACAGTCTACTACTGAAAATGCAGACACACATCAGAGCAACACAAGAAGAAAAAGGGATGCATCACCCTCTGGTGGTTCATTCCACCAATGAACAAGCAACAGCAATACTGCACAGACATACTGAAGAGACCAATACCTGGTCATATCTGTCAACAATGGGATGTGAAAATAAGTGATCCCCCCATCATCATTATTAGTAGTAGTAGTAGTAGTATCTTTATTATTATTATTATTATTAGTAGTAGTAGTAGTAGTATCATCATCATCATCATCATCATTATTATTATTATTATTAATATTTATTTATAATTATTATCATTGTTATTTATTATTACTATTATCATTATTATTAGTAGTATTATCATTATTATTATTTACTATGATGATGATTATTATTATTATTTATTACAATTAATGTTATTATTATCATTATTTATTATTATTATTATTATCTATTATTAGAAGTAGTATTATTATCATTATTATTATTTACTATTATTATTATTATCATTATTATTATCATCATTATTTTTATTATTATTATTATCCTTTTTATTATTATCATAATTTTATTATCATTAGTAGTAGTAGTAGTAGCATTATCATTATTATTATTATTATTATTATTATTATCATTTTATTATTATTAATACTATTATTAGTATTATTATTACCATTATTATTACTATTATTATTACTATTATTATTAGTAGTATTAGTAGTAGTAGTAGTAGTAGTAGCATTATTTTTATTATTATCATTATTATTACTATTATTATTAGTAGTAGTAGTATAATTATTATTATTTACAAATGATAGAATAAACAGTATGCATTAGAAAAATCAGCAAATAAATTAGCACAGTTTAGCCTATTCAAAGAGCAGCGAGTGAAGCTCTCATTTAGATTTTACATTTGATTACATTAAATAACACAGGTGTCACTTTAAAACTGCACACATCTATAATGAAAGCATTCGATTGCTTTCCTAACTGTCTATGCTCATTTAAGAAAAAAATGTGTTGTGTTTAAAAGAAAACCCACCAAGATTATTATTTTTGTTATTATTATTATTATTATTATTATTGTTATTGTTATTATTATTATTATTATTATTATTGTTATTATTATTATTATTATTATTATTATTATCATTGTTATTGTTATTATTATTATTATTATTGTTATTATTATTATTATTATTATTGTTATTGTTATTATTATTGTTATTATTATTATTATTGATGTTATTATTATTATTATTATTATTGTTATTATTATTGTTATTATTGTTATTATTATTAATGTTAATATTATAGTTATTGTTATTATTATTGTTATTATTATTATTGTTATTAATATTATTGTTGTTATTATTATTTTTTTTTTTTATTATTATTAATAATAATATTGCTATTATTATTATTGTTATTATTATTATTATTATTATTGTTATTAATATTATTGTTGTTATTATTATTATTATTATTATTATTGCTATTATTATTATTGTTATTATTATTATTGTTATTATTATTATTTTTATTGTTGTTATTATTATTATTGTTATTATTATTGTTGTTGTTATTATTATTGTTATTGTTATTGTTGTTATTATTATTATTGTTATTATTATTATTATCGTTGTTATTATTGTTATTATTATTATTGTTGTTGTTATTATTATTATTATAATTTTGTGTCTGTTTAAACACGCACTCAAAACCCAGAGCGTCCACTTTAGCTCCGCTTCAAGTCGTGTCTACAGAATCCGTTTGGGAAAAAGAGTCTATTTATCACTATGGAGCGCGTCTGACAGTCACGCACCGCTACAAGAGCTGACTGTTTTGAGGATTGCATAGGAGGGCCAACAGTGCCTGTGATGGAATGGAAGGGAATCCCGTCATTTTTATATTTATTTCAAAGTGTTTCATGCCTAAATAAAATTAAAATAGACAACTGATTCACATTTAAGAGGAAGTGGCGACCCCTGGTGGTTCGGCGGTATGGGTTGCG
The DNA here is from genome assembly GCA_903798035.1 of Danio albolineatus. Lineage (NCBI taxonomy): Eukaryota > Metazoa > Chordata > Actinopteri > Cypriniformes > Danionidae > Danio > Danio albolineatus. Next base: position 190,416 of record CAIGQQ010032456.1, read on the forward strand.
TATAGGGAGGATCGACGTTTTAAAGTTTATCGTCACCCATCATAGAAAGATTGAAAATACAGGAGTAATATGGGAAAATACCTTTACAGAATGATAGCGGGATTTAATTTTAAAATACGGGATAGTCCCGGGAAAAACAGGTATGATCACAATCAGTGAATAATCATTCATTTAAAAATCTGAAGATTAAATCTAGAGTTTACTGTAATTACTGTAATGACTATAGATTAGAGTCATTACTGATAATGTAAACACTGAAATAAGCCAGACGCTGTCATTGGTCTTCATTTACAATATATTCTAATAAGTTACATACAGGAAATCTATTATTCATTACAGTAAATAAGGCACAAGACATCAGAGGTATGGAATATCCAGCTTTAAACATTTCATCTCCTACAAACATCTGTGTTAATTATAAAATATTACTAAACATAACAAAACAACATTTAGTAAGACTAATGTAGCAAAATGCAGAAGATTGCAAAGTGCATTCATTTCTTCCTGCGATTTGATAGTAGCACTTCATTATTTTGAGTCCCCAGAGAGAGTTGTGAAGCTTCTGTCGCCACTTCAGTGCCAACTTATAATTTGGAAATATTACTGGTTTTAAAGGAACACTCCACTTTTTTCTTTTTCGGAAATAGGCTCATTTTTCAGAGTCACGTGATGCATCTGAGGTAAGCGGACATAACCAAGCGAGCTCCTGAGAAATCGTTTACTATTACTTTAAATTAACACTGACATCCTGTCCAAATAGTGCAAAACTGTTACCTTGCATTGGTGAACAACGTGGAATAATGGAGCGTCGAGCAAAGCCTAGGAAAGAAACGAATGAACTGAAACTACTGAGAAAAAGTTCCCACACAATGGCACCTAAGTTGCTTTCCTGAGGTGGAAAGTACAGGAAGCGTTTCGTGAAATCATCTGAGCTGATATCTCTAATGTCAGAAACTAGTTATAACAAACATGGCGGACTCTATTTGTTTGTAAAAGGCTAGTTTTACAAGTCACCTAGAGTTAAAGGTTTCACCATTTTACCAGTTTTGAATCCATTCAGCCAATAACAAAAAAAGAACACTTTTAGCTTAGCTTAGCATAGATTATTGAATTGGATTAGACCATTAGCATCTTGCTCAAAAATGCAGAAAAAGAGAGTTTTAATAACTTTTCTATTTAAAGCTTGACTCTTTTGTAGTTTAACTGTGTACTAAGATTGACGGAAAATGAAAAGTTGTAATTTTCTAGGTTGATATGGCTAGGATCTTTATTTTAATTCTGGGGTAATAATTAAGGAACTATGCAGTATTGTTCCTAGCCATGTCCACCTAGAAAATAGCAACTGCCACCATTAAATTAAACTACAGAAAAGTCGGGCTTTAAATAGGAAAATTATCAATCTTTAGATTGTTTTTTTTTTTTTTGAACGAGATGCTAGTGGTCCAATCCGATTCAATGATTTATGCTAAGCTAAGCTAAAAGTATTCCTGTCAGACTCAGAGATTGGCTAAACGGATTAAAAAATGGGAAAATAGTCTAATCCAATTTAATGATTTATGCTAAGCTAAGCTAAAAGTGTTCCTGTCAGGCTCAGAGATTGGCTAAAAATGGGAAAATGG
>CAIGQQ010032456.1:215987-228012 GCA_903798035.1 Danio albolineatus
AATGTCACTATATGATTTTTGTTATAAATATGCCTAAGATTAGTGAAAGGTGCAGTAACAACATTGAAGTGGTGTAAAGCATGGTAAAATTTATGATTATTATTAGATTTATAATTTTAAGATTTTTTTTTTTACCTTTTATTCCTCAAAATATTTACATGAACTAAAAATACATTATAACACACAATTGAAAATGAATATTCTCCAACAGCTGTAATGTACAATACGGTCACTTTATTAGGTGGTGCCCGTTACTAGATTGACAAATGGACAAAGGATTTCAAGCTAAATCAAAATGCCACAAGCTCCAGAATCTGCCACAACAAGAAGATCATTTATTACCCTCAAAGGGACTGTACTGTGTCCAGACCTAAACCTTAATAAGGTTCTATCTGCATTCTGCATCCTGAGAAAGTATTTTGTAGCTGACTAACTACCTCATGCTTAACAATGTTAATAAATAAATGCCAAATGGGTCTATGGTTAGATATATCAGGAGTATTGCTCACAAATTTATATATAACTTCCCAAGATATCAGAAATATATTTCTGTTTTATCGATATACATATTAATTGTTAACTTGTTAACGCAAATTTCTAATAATCACATGGCAGCAGCTCAATGCACTTAGGCATGTAGACATGGTCAAGACAATCTGCTGCTGTTCAAACCGAGCATCAAAATGGAGAAGAAAGGTGATTTAAGTGACTTTGAACATGGCATGTTTGTTGGTGCCAGACAAGCTGGTCTGAGTATTTCAGAAACTGCTGATCTACTGTGATTTTCACGCACAACCATCTCCAGGGTTTACAGAGTATGGTCCGAAAAAGAGAAAATATCCAGTGAGTGGCAGTTCTGTGGGCGCAAATGCCTTGTTGATGCCAGAGGTCAGAGGAGAATGGCCAGACTGGTTCCAGCTGACAGAAAGGCAACAGTAACTCAAATAACCACTCATTATAACCGAGGTAGCAGAAGATTATCAACATGCACAAAATGTCAAACCTTAAGGCGGATGGGCTACAGCAGCAGAAGACCACACCGGAAGCCACTCCTGTCAGCTAAGAACAGAATATTGAGGCTACAATTCACACATGCTCACCAAAATTGGATAATAGAAGATTGGCAAACCGTTGCCTGGTCTGACGAGTCTCGATTTCTGCTGTGACATTCGGATGGTAGCGTCAGAATATGTAGGATATCCATCCTGCCTTGTATGAATGGTTCAGGCTGGTGGTGATGGTGTAAAGCAGGTCGGCGCTCGGCGCCACGTACATACCAGTTTGAAGGTATCATTCGCTTGAGATTACTTGCAGGTTCTTCAAGATGGGTAAGTTAACTTAATGAAATATTAGATTTTGTGTTGTTTATAGCTGAGTTTTGAACGTTAGTCAATTAAAAGAATCTGCACTATGTTTTAGTTATATTGTATATGTTGTATGTGTTGTCTAGACAACTTGTTACATGTAGCAATATTATATATTTAGCTAACGTTTTCTAGCCTGTGTGAATATTCAGTCAAACGCCTTAAGTATAATTTTAGTATAATGTATGTTATATATTACTTTATATAATGTTATTTAATATGAAACTATTCAGATGGCGCTCTGTGGCGCAGGAGAAATATGAAGTGTCCTGAGGCGCCGTGGACAGCCGCAGACTGGCAGCGCCGGTGTGCTTACACTGATAGAAACCTATGTTTAGAATTCCAAAATACATGACCTTGGGTGGCGCGACGCCGAGCGGCACATCCGGTGTGTGACCCCCTTAATGGTGAGGGAGATGTTTTCTTGGCACACTTTTGGCCCATTACCACCAATTGAGCATCGTGTCAACGCCACAGCCTACTTGAGTATTGTTGCTAACCATGTCCATCCCTTTATGACCAGTGTACTCATCTTCTGATGGCTACTTCCAGCAGGATAACAGCCATGTCTTAAAGCGTGAATCAATCTCAGACTTGTTTCTTGAACATGGCAATGAGTTCTCTGTACTCAAATGGCCTCCAGTCACCAGATCTCAATCCAATAGAGCACCTTTGGGATGTGTTGGAACGGGAGATTCGCATCATGGATGTGCAGCCGACAAATCTGCAGCAGTTCTGAAGACAAAAGGGGGTCCAATCTGGTACAAGTAAGGTGTACCTAATAAAGTGGCTGGTGAGTGTATGCATATTATTTGCTTTATCAGGAAACTTGAACTGAATTGCACTATTTATAAATGAGTTCTCGCATGCAAACAACTCTAAAAAAGAAAGTACAACTCCACAGCTGTTCAGAGAATAATAGGGGAAAGTTTCTGGTTTCATTCTGACTGAGAAATGCGTGACTTGCTGCCAAAGTCAAAGAACGGAGCGAGAAAGAGAGAAATAATAGGAGGAAGAGAAAGGAAGAACAGAATCAAGCAGTCGAGACACTGGAGCAAACCAACAGCTGACAGCATATAAAAAAAGTACATAGATAAGTCTAGTGAAAACAGTTATCAAGGTCATAGAAAACACAAGACAGATGAAATGCTGCAGTTCTAATGTTTATTTCTGATAGTAAAATCAAGAATAATTAGACTATCATGGTTACAAGCAGAATTGTGGTACCAACTCCGGGCTGATACAATGCAGTGACATAATTAAGGATAATACAAAAGAAAGAAAAGAAATCCATTGAAGAAGAGGCACAATAACACAAACAGACACATTTCGAAGGTCAATCACAACTGCTTTTAAGCCTACTTCACATCTGTACACTAACAAGGCTCAATAAACCAAGCTGTTCTCCAACTAGTTGTGCCAATGGAAAAGAAACATAAAAAAAAAAAAACACACACACACACACAAAAAAAGAAATAAAATGTCCAAAGTATGTCAAAAACCCAGCACAACACTGAAACATAAATAGAACAACTGTCAAGATATTGTATTTGAACAGGCATATATGTGAACTACAAATATAGACGTTGCTAATAGGATCAAGTAACTGTTAGTTTCAGTAGGATACACTTCTGCAGAGATTTGCTTAAGAATATCACCAAGAGATCTATGACAGAGCACTTAGCAATGAAATACAGCCTACTGCGACTACAACAAAATTGGAAAAACAAATTTAAAAAGGGGAAGATTTTACACTTGGGGATTTTACACACACACACGGTACTAGCTACTTAAGGATCCCATGCTAAATTATTAAGTAGAATACCATACAACATTAGAAGCACAAGTTCACGTATTGTGTGTTAGTTTTTTTTTTCTTAAATCTTTTCTTTTAATATATATATATTTGACACTTTGTGTCAATCTTAAATTGAATGTTGTATGGATTTTCAAAACTGAAGAAAAAAAAAAAGGAATCGAAAAGCTATAGGTGGCCCTGGTTAAGTATTCGCAAACCTGCTTCCAATGTTGAAGGTCGATTTTGTGATTCAATGCAAATTTGGCAAAGGTTTCAAGGGAATGTAAATCACTGCAGCGTTATCGCGTAGAAAAAAATATGCAATCGGACAGATGCGAAGGTTTATCGTCGACCCTTTTTTTTGGTAACGTTGGTTTTAGAGTAGTGATTCGAGTGTGTCCGGTGCACGTCAGTGCAAGAGATCTGGGTCCAACAGTCCAAAGTCGCTTTTCCACTGCACAGTATGGCATGGTTCATCATGGCTCGGCTTGCTTTTCCACAGCAATTTAGTAATTATCGATATAGTTGCGCCGTCTCTACTACCATGACATTATCATGCAAAATAAACAAACGAGAGACACAAACCAACCCTCAAAATGGAGGCATCAGAGATGGACAAACTTGTTCATGGAAGGACGGTGTCCTGCAGAGTTGTGCTATAACACTGATCAAATACACCTAAACATGCTAATCAGTGTCCTAAATATCAATAGAAATCTATAGGCAACTGTGTTTGATTAGGGTCGGAGCAGCTAAACTCTGCAAGACACCAACCCTCTTGGACCAAGTTCGCCTACGCCTGCTCTAGACGCGAATCCAGTGACGCTGACATCGTGACATTCCACTCTGATCAGCAGGGTTGTCAAAAGTATCGAATTCGGTACAAATATCGATACTGGAATTTTAAAAATGTCCATTTCCTGCTAACATTTGAGCATGTGCTTAAATACCACTGATCGGTCACTGTGTTCATGTGCTCAACAGAAATTACTGCGGCTGCATCCAAAATCGCATACTTCCATAATATATAGAATGTTCCAAACAATATTCGAGCCAAATAGTATGTCAGAATTCCTGGCATTCGAAAAACAGTAGGCAATGACCTAGTACTTGCGGCGAGATTCTGAAGTGAGCGTCCAATGAACGTTACGCTATCCAATGACGCAATGCAGGAGAATTCTTAAATGGGTTTGAATCAACGCAACTGATGCGTGTAGGTCAGGTGATAATGATAAATGCCGGTTATAGTACGTCAGAGCTCCGTTCATATTACTCACATTCATAATATATAGAACATACATTTCAAACGGTCGTGTTGTAAATTTAAATTCAAATGTAGTACCGTCTTCGAGTAGTAGGCGATTTTGGACGCAGCCTGTGATTGGCCATCGGTTTTTCATTGTTTACTGCTGTTCATCAAGTGCAAACACAGACTCACGGACACTGAAGCGTTTCAAAGCCATGCAGATCAGTCGATTCATCAGCAGATCACTCACATGTGAGCTCATAGACAGATCTACATGACTTTAAAACACTGCAGTGTCCAGTACACTTGGTGAAGAGCAATGAAGAGTGTCCAACTGTGGCCACTAAGAAGGGATCAAGAATGCGCACAACAGTGCTCGAATATTAGTGGGAAATGGACGTTGGTATCAAAACTTGACATTTTGGTAATGGTATGGCTCACTTGGAACCTCTCCCGAGGTGGTACTGACGAAAATACCAAGTACTAGGTACAGAACGTAGTGGAAAACCACACAAAAGTGAGCCCTAGCAAACTGGACCGCACCATACAATGCAGTGGAAAAGCGCCTGAAGTGACCCTACTATGCCTTCCTCGACAGAAAACAAAAATGAACAAGCAAGCAAACAGACAATCAAAATTAGCTATCACCGCTACATTAACAAGGCCCTTTGCCCGTCTGACCACGATCCAAGTCCAACGTGAGCACCCTGTGTGCGGGGGTCAGGTCTTGGCACAGGTGTCGCGGTGGCTTGAGCAGATGTCGTAAGAGCAACGTTTATTCCGAAACGGCTTCTAGCGTGAGATCGGGGAGGAGGAAGAGTTCACGGACCTGACAGCAGGACCTGCCAAGTCATAGCTCTGAGGGTGTTCAAGTACGTATTTTGAAATTCAGCACCATGGGTGGCGAGACAGGACTCCTACCCAATGTCCAAGTTTTTTTGAACCCAATAAAACGAAGAGCTTCTTTGCCCCATTGCCAGGAAGGGAGCCATGCAGCAGAGACCACCAAAAGAAGACTCAACTTTTCTCTGAGGGAGTGACTGAGTGCAAGGAAAGCACAACGCCTGCGGGCGGTTTGGAGGCTCCACCGGGATCTCCCACCCTCCACGATCGAAGTCCGCCAAGACAGGTCGATCTAGGCCGAGCAATGCGCACCTTTGTTTGTGTCGTTTTTTTCGTGTTTGTGGAAAACCTTGATTCTGTTCATTGGAGAACAACTGCTAAAGGCCATTTCTGTTCGTTGGTGAGTGACTCTGCTCCAGGTCATAGCCGGCGATCCGAGGAACAGTAGAACCAGAAGAATCGGGAGGCACAATAATCTTGAGCGTTGGTGAGGGGACACAATATTCACAAGGTTTGACATTGTCTTTGCAAAGTTTCTCCCGCTCCGAGGGCTTCTGAAGAATCCGCCACTACTCGCACGTATAAAAGTTACAATGTGTCACGTATAAACGAATCATTTAACCTGCTTCTACCAAATCAGTACAAGGTCAAAACAAAGGCAGAGACGATTCAAATTTGCACAACGATCTAAACAGAAGATATCTCACATGGTTTATATATATTTTTGTCTATATATATATATATATAATGGATGATATAAACATTTCAAAAAAATGAGTCTATGATTGCAGCACTCTTTGGATAGTCTCTCAACCAAAACGCATGGGACAGAGTCTTTACGTTTAATCATATCGGACTCCACTGAAGGAAGACTACATTCATCTTTCAATGAAAACTGAATGAGGGCAAAGCAGCAACAGTTCTCATCTGAAGCAAGCTTACTGCTCGACACAGCAGAAGAAAACGAAAAGAACGAAAACCTCAGAGGAAACTTGTGATTAATTCTTGGCATAATGGGCGTAAAATCTCGTTTCGGTAAAAAAACGTCAATAGATCAAGTTTGGGTTTTCATGTACTGAATAAGGCACCTGATTTTGCAGGCATCATTTCAAAAAGAACATCGGAAATTCTGTAAAACCAAGTGCAACGTGGGTCTTCTCGCCTCGTGATACAGAACGCTGGAGTGTGATGGACGTGATTTACATCAAAGCTTCTTGTGCTCACCGGTTCGAATAAAGACTGTCCTTCTGCCAATGTCTGTCACAAAAACTCCAAGAATATCAATTTAGCAAGGTTAGCATGCACGATAGTCATGCCGTGTATATGCAAACATATCCATGACCTCAACTAGTAGATCTAAAGGGATCAGTACAGATTCGTGAATGCATGAATGTAGGAATGCATGTTCACTGTTACGCAAGCGTGAAGTTGGTTTGAAGAACACTCGAGTCGAAACATTTACACAAGATACAGAGTAACAAAATGCACAGGATGGTAAAATGATTCGTCAAGGTCCATTAAACGAAACGAAAACGAAAAGAAAACCAAACAAAAGTACAACATTCAATTGGTTAAATATATTGGAAAGAGCATGTTTATTTAGCAACAATAAGACAGGCCGCCTTCCGTGAAATGCTTATTTCTCAGCTTAGTCACCATGTTGTTTTCCATCGGTATCCACTTTTACAATACCCAAAAATCAGTATAATAATTGTTTCAAAATAAAAACACAAGTGCTGTAAACTAAAGCAACATCCTGCCTTTCTACAGAGCAAAACCTGCATAGTGCACCAATTTGTTTAGAACAAACATGTGTATATATTTACATAAACCGTCGAAAAGGAAAGGTGTAAATGCTTGTTTGAATGCTCTCGAGTATATACTGTAGCCATTTTAGAAGAATTCAAAGTGAGTTTTACATTGAGATCGAACTGCGATAGTGGCGTGTCTCTCGATAAGCGACTACGTACAATATAAAACCCATCGCTCGTAGCTTGAATGTAACAGGGAATGATCCTCGATTCTTTACACGATTTAACAACATGATTTAGCAGCGGTACGTTCCAAAATTCTTGAATCGTCAACAATGTGCAGACACACACAAAAAAAATAATCAATCGATCAAATAGAATGGATTAATAGCTTACTCTTTCATCAGGATACATATGGGTGGTTCCAAATAAAAGTGCACGGATCAAATGAAAGCAAACCAAAAGCCCACGCGAATGAAGCTACATTAGTTCCCTTTAAAAAAAAAACGAAACAAAGCTAAGAAAAGTAATAAAACGCTAAATGTCAGACTACTTGCGTTAAATGCTGTATAAATAGTGATCTATATTGGATTTTTTCGTATTCAATGCATATATATCGGTATTTTTATCGTAGTTTTTCTTTCGGTTTGTTTTGTCACAGCCCATTATGAACGTTAACGTCAAAAATCAAGCTACGAAGCAAAAAAAAACAAACATACAAAAGTGCGCGCGTGTAAATATACATACGTTTAAATATCGTCCTTTATATAAAAAAATAGCATGTCGCGCAAAAAATAAAAAATAAACGAAAGAAGGAACGATAAAATACTGGCTTTAAGTAGCAACCTTTTCCTCAACTTTTTGAATGCCACAGAGTCCCCTGGTTAAAACACTAAACTGCACAGCTCACAACATCATGTTGAATGCCAGAGCTTTTGCGACGAGAACTACTAAACGCGCTCCATACAGCAGGACAGAAGGACGACACGCGATTCCATCTCTACATCAAGCTTATTTTACAGGACAATCGTTTTGTTTTTCGAGCTAATGCCTCTCGGAAAAAGCTTTTCATGGCACAAGCAAGGCCAGTCTTTGTCTGGATGGGTTCTTAAAGAGAAATTATAAAACAAAGTCCAAATTGATTCCCCATGGCAAATGGAACTGCCTTACAGTACATCGATATTTATATATATGTATATATATATTACTTTGTTTTTTTTTTTCTTCTGAGCTACTTTCTTGAATACCTCAGATTTCCCTCTCCCGCCCCCAGCAAGTAAAAAATCACTTAAAAAAATCAACGACGACAATACCTATCTCTGGCCAGAGAGAATGTGTCAACACTGTACATCGACCTGAAGAAAAATCCAAAGCAGAATTTGTATTTTTCCATAGGAAACGTCTACTGAAGGCAAATGAAGATTGTGACGTCAGAGTTCGAACGACTCAACGAGACTCGCGCGAACGTCCTCTCGAAGACCTCTCTGTCACACTGCCCTGGTCAAGATGGCAAAAGTCAAGTACGCACCGCAGCATTCAAACGAGGTCGGTTTAGCAGCAAATGGGAGGGGAAAGCCATTTTTTCCATCTTTTTGTAATTTTTTTTTGTATTTTTTATTTTTTTTTGTCTAGACAAAGTGCTTTTGCTTTCTTACATATAATATAGAACTTACTTTACATATTTAATATATACTGTATATACTCTCCGTTTAAAATAAATCTAAAATTCACTTCTATGTACACAAAAAGAGGGGAGAACAGAAGTTACAACACATAATGGACGGAATATAGAATCTTTACTATATGCTACGAAAGGTAAATAAGGAAAAATAGCTTTACAAAACTCTTTAGGTTTAGTTTAGGATTGAAAATAGTTCTCCCTTTCTTTGATCAAAAGGATATTTGAGCGACACACATCTCCACAAACGTCGGCGGTAAGAATGAAGTCACTTTTTAAAGGCCTTTCATAAGTTATTGTTTGTTTCAGAATAGATTCAGAGCAGCTTGAGATTACGGTGGCAGGGGAATCTCACGTTTCAAAGAAGAATTCGTATTTTGCATAATGAAAATGAAGACTTTTTTAATATATGAAGCTGTACATTAAATATTTGCTTTTTATTTCTTTTATAACAATGCATTTTTGGGTGAAAATAACTAGATTGTGAGCGGACGTATGCTTAGATTTTAAAAAATAGACTTCACTTTGTTTATGCAAAATATCATTTATATTTCTTGTAGATTACTTTTCGCATGTTCAAAATAACCTACGCTGTTTACATCAGGAAAAGCATATGTGTTCGTTACCAAACTTTTAAATAAGGATTTAAGCTGACATTTTGCAAACGTCGTTTGATTTTCCTTAGCAAGATAGATGCTGTCAGAAAACAACAAAAAAACATTCAGAATTTTCTATGTGCAGCACGGTAACGAAAGGGAGACAGTCTCTACAAAAATATATATGCTATTTTTCTTGCAAGCGTAAGAAGGAGTAACATACCACTTGAGAAGGTGGCATATTGATATTGAGTGCATGAATTAATGCGAAAACAAACTAAACTTCACGTAATATTTGTGTGTACCTGACAAAAGTCTTGTTGCTTATCAAAGTTTTAGGAACACCAGATAATAACTTGACTTCTAGTTGATCATTTAGTATCAAAAGTGGCTTATATGAAAGGCAAAGGCCTCTGGATTACGCTTATTTTTAAAATAAAATATGATCATGCCTTGGTTTTTAATTATTTAATTAGGACAGTAAGGTCTGACTTTGCTTAGACAAAATTCTTGTCACTTAACAGAAATAATGTACAGTCTAGAATATAAAGTCATGGTGTAGTGGAAAAATAATGAATATTGTGTGTGACTCCCATGAGCTTAGAGGACTGCATCCATACATCTCTGCAATGACTCAAATGACTTATTAATGAAGTCATCTGGAATGGCAAAGAAAGCGTTCCTGCAGGACTCCCAGAGTTCATCAAGATTATTTGGGTTCATCTAAACCCAGACATGCTCAATAATGTTCATGTTTGGTGACTGGGCTGGCCAATCCTGCAGCACCTTGACCTACTTAGGAGCGCTATCCTGCTGAAGAATTTGCCCTCTCCTGTGGTTTGTAATGTAACGGGCATCAAAAATGTCGTGATACCTCAAGCTGTTGATGTTGCCATCCACTCTGCAGATCTCTCACACGCCCCCATACTAAATAAAACCCCAAACCATGATTTTTCCTTCAAACTTGACTGATTTCTGTAAGAATCTTGGATCTATGTGGGTTCCAGTAGGTCTTCTGCAGTATTTGTGATGATTGGGATGCAGTTCAACAGATGATTCATTAGAAAAATCAACCTTCTGCCACTTTTCCAAACGATCAACTAGAAGCTATTATTTGTTGTTCTTACAACTGGGATCAACAACAAGACTTTTGTCAAATAGTATACATATATATAGCCTCTCAACTATTGAAAGAATAGTAAACCTTTTGGTTTGTATGGGCGAAAACAGCATCTCCGTTGACATTAAACGCACAACAGAAGAACTCCGGCGAAGGGAAAAACCGAACTGCCGCACAAAGAAAAAAGAAACAGTACAAAATTCGACAAGGATGCAAATGAACGCTTCTTTCTGCAGAGAATTGGACCCAAGCAAATTTCACAGTTCATTAGAAATCCCTGACCCTACCATTTTTTCCTACATTCAATACGGTGTCAGGTAAGCTGTGCAAAACCTTACTTAGACTGGCTAGTTGCCATTTTAAGTTGCATGTGTCTTTGGTACAAAAAAAAAACCTAACAAAAAAACAATCAAAATATAGTGTGCAAATATCATTTTTTGTATTTTATATGTGAATATTTCTTACGTTATACGACACCAAAGCCCACCCCCCGTCCCCTCTTAAGCAAAGTACCGAAAAAGAAGTACAATTGCCAGAGCCATCTTATGGTACAAAGCACAGACTCTGTGGCATATATCTATATTTTCCATGTTCCTATGTACATTCAGAGTATCTTGTTAAAGAGCTGAAATACATTACAAATCTCCCCTCCCCCAATGGTCCGTTTGCGCTCTCCGTCCACTCCTACAAGGCACAATGAGTCTTACTCGTATAAAGTACAAATATAAACAAAACCCCGTCTGGGAATCGACTTTTTTTTGTTTTGTTTTTAAGCCCCTTTCGCTGAGAATTTGCAAAACAACGAGGGTGATTTGACGTGAGGGCACTTCAGCCAGAGCGTAGAAAAGAAAAGGGTTCACCAGTGGACAACAGAATCGTTCTGCTTATTTACAATAAGGGATTTCGACCGACTTCGTCCGCTCAAGTCAAAGAAAGACGACGAAGGAAACACGCACTCGCTTTTTTCTCCAACCTGAGACGGTCGCAATTGTGCGGGACCCAAAAATCCCGTCCCAGTCCTACGTATATACACCAAACATCAGTAACTACTTTCACCTAAATAACGTATCTTCCGCGATAGCCTCACGATTATTGTCATCTTTTTCGTCTCAAAGACGAACTCCCTCGCTCGAAGAGATTGAGAAGTCTTAACGCAAGACCGAACTAGAGTGAAACATGTTCACAAGCTCCGAAAGTCCGCATTCACACCTGCCAAATCAAAAGGAGCGCCTTCGTAGCTTTTCCGAAACTCTCAATGGGCGTTTGACAGATTTAGCTGGACGCAAGAGGAAAATGGCTACAGCAAGAACTGGTGCTCGTTGATTAGCTTTTTCTCTCTCTCTCTCTCTCTCTGGAGGTATCTTGTATATTGGCTTTTAATTTCTGCAACATGGCGGCCTGTTGATCAATACCAGCCACATGCACACATGGTAGGAAACAGACTACTGAGTGCAAAAGGTTAACTACTGGTTTTCATTTCCACTGGTGCGCACGAGGTGAATAGATACATACGTATGCACGGACGGGCAAGGTGTCGTATGCATGTATTCACGGTCAATGTGAGGAACGCGTCTCCGAGTGAAATGGGCATGCAGAGTGTCGGGCCGTTACAGTGTGGGACAAGAATGG